>SZWC01007808.1:93626-108212 GCA_023375785.1 Penium margaritaceum | reverse complement strand
GGTCTCACTGTTGAGCACTTTGCTGACTCTGCCATAGTGACTGCTCTTGACACACGCGCCATTGTGCTTCGTGCCTATGTTGTTGATGACCTGTATCGTGTGTCTCATTGCATTCACTCTGTTTCTTCTCCCCCTCTCTCCTCTGCACGTGTGTTTTTCACTAGTGTTCTCTCCCCTTAGCACCAGTGCTCGTTACATCTTCGCCTCTACCATGTGAGCTCAAACACTGTGTCCAAGTTCATTCGAACTCAGCCAGCCCTCGGTCTTGACGCAAATTCTTTTGAGAAACCGCCCATGACCAACTGACTTTTTTGTGCCCAGGGTAAGATGCATCGCTGCTCTTACCTTGACTCCTCCTCCCGGGCAGTGCGCCCACTAGAGTTGGTCCATTCGGACCTTCTCGGTCCTCTCCCAGTCGAGTCCCTCTCTGATCGGGGTCTGGTATGTTCTCACCCTGACCGATGATCGCATCCGGATGCGGTGGGTCTACAGTCGCCGCCACAAGAGCAATGCCACATTGGCGGTCTGCCTGTGGCTTGTGATGGCTCAGCGTCAGTCTCGTCACACCCTGCACACGTTTTGCTCAGATCGTGGTGGTGAGTTCTTAGGCGAGATGGATGCCTACTTTGTCAAGCACGATATCTTTCACCAGCTTTCTGCCCCTGCTACACCACAACAGAACACTATGTCTGAGCGTTGGAACCGCACCATGGTGGATGCGGTTTGCGGTATGTGGTCTGAGTGCGGTCTACTGGAGTCCTTTGCCTTTGAGGGCTTCTCTTACATGACGTGGGTCCGGAACTGCTTGCCGCATGGTCCACTTCCAGACCATGTCACGCCGTACGAGTTGTAGTTCAGCCATCGTGCTGATCTCCGTCTTGCCCACGTTTGGGGGTCCCCCGCCTGTGTCTGTTACACCGAGGACTAGCAGGGGTCCAAGGTCTCACCTCGGGGACGCATGTATACCTTCCTCGGCATCTCCCTGCGCTCAAAGGCTTGGCGCTTTTGGGTCCCTGCTCGCCATCGCATTGTCGAGTCTTAAGATGTTCTCTTCTTTCAGGCTCTCACGTATCGCGACTTGTCCAGCATTCTGTCACTGGCCGCCGACCACGTCCCTACTTGTGTGGCCTCCCGGCGGATGGGGGAGTCTAGTCCTAGGGATGGGTCTGTCCTGGCCTCCTCACCTGTGGTCCGGTCTCCGGCTGCTGATGATCCGGCCATCGTGGCTGTGGGTCTAGTAGCCTCATCAGTTCCCTATGGCACACATGATCCCATGCCGGTGTCAGATCCCTCTGGCGCACCCGATCTTGTGCCAGTGTCGGTCCCCTCTGTCACACCTGATCCCGTGCCGGTGTCAGACCCCTCTGGCACACCCGATCTCGTACCAATGTCAGTCCCCTCTTCCACACCTGATCTCCTACGTGTGTTAGTCCCCTCTGGCATACTTGATGCCGTGCCAGTGTCAGCCTCCTCTGTCACACCTCCTGCCGTGCATGCACCCATGCCCCCTACAGCTCTGGCTCAGCAGCCTTCTTCGCAGCCTGAGGTGAGCGTCGCATCGGGCTACTCCTGTTATGGGAGCCGCCGGTCGAGGCGGTGATTACGTCATCATGCTGAGGTCAGATTCAATGTTTTCATGCTCCCATTGTATTCTACGTGAAAAACCATGCAAAATCGACCCAAGAACCGGGTCATTTGGCACAGGGATGAGAAAGATACGGCCGTGCAAAGGTGGGAGGCGCACCTGTAGAAAACAGGAGACGTACCGGTTCGACCCCGAGCACGGCGAAGCGACTTTCTCGTCCACAGCAGCCGAAGCACCCTTGGATGAACGCTTAGCCAATAAGGCAAGGTTCATTGGGGTCCATGGGTGCTTTGGGATGGCGGCTGGAGCTGCATTCGCAAGCAAGGGCGCTTCGGGTGGCCGTGACCCCTGCTGGCGGTGCTGCCAGCGGCCGTCACGCGTGGAGCACTCAAACGATCATAACTTAGCCATTTCTTCATGGATTGAGGCGTTCTTTTGGTGCGTTGGAAAGCGTGCAGCGCGTTCTACATGAGGCATGTGTTATTCGCATGATAACGCCTCGATAGAGGGCTTCGGAGTGCTGAGTAGCTTTCGGCTGCCTCATAGGGGCTGGTACATAAGGAAGCCTAGGGGTTGTTCTAGGCATGCCAATCTTACCCAGAGAATATGTACATTGCCTTGTACTGATCTATCAAGTCTAAAGGATTCATTTCTTGCTCCTCTCCTTGTTCGCCAAGCATCGCCTTGCAAATGTCCATTCGATCCTACAAGTCTTCCGCAGCGCACCTCGGTGCAAACGCCGCTGGGAGGGTCACACGGCGGGAACCTTGGTCACTAGCAGCGGACTTGCTGCTAGGAGAGGGTCATGCGATATCTCAAGGGTTGGCCCACACACCAAGGGGTCGAGGGTGGGAGGTTTACCCCAAGGGCTCGACGTGTGACCTTCATGCCGGGCGCCCCTCGGTTCACAACTCCCGCGAGCCCGGTGGTCGTCTTCGACCATTGGCCTCTAGGACTCAACGGACTACTGACTTAGCGCCCAGGCGCCCAACTCATAGTGTTCAAAGTGGCGAGCCTGGCACGAAGGCCCTTGGCTTGAGTGTCGAGGCAGACTACATTGAGATACACCCAGCATGTCCTGTCGGCCACGAGTTGGTCTCTCAAGAGTTCTTGGTCGCTTGCGATACCGTAGCCGACCTTGTCCTTGTCCGACCGAGTCCGAAGGCGTGTGTCTTAGCCACCTGGAGCACTGCGTCGACGACGTCTGATCCAGGCACGTTGAAGGAGGCACTCTCAGCTTAGGATGGAAACCTGTGGTGTCCTGCTTGTGAGGATGAGCTGAGAGCCATCCGTGAGCATGTTGTCTATGAGCTTGTCGACCTCGCGCCTTGGCGGAAGGCTGTACAGGCCAAGTGGGTCTTTCGTAAGAAGGTGAAGCCTGATGGCACACTGGATCGCTACATGGCTCGTTTCACGGCCAAGGGGTTCTCGCAGGTGGAGGGAGTAGATTTCACTAACACCTTTGCACCCGTTGGCCGCATGACCACCGCTCACGCTCTGTTCGGGGTTGTTGCTCACCAGGACTGGGAGCTGCACCAGATGGACGTGAACAGCGCGTTCCTGCATGGCACCTTAGAGGAGAAGATCTACATGGTCCAGCCACCTGGATTCGAGGTCGGTGACAAGGTCTGGCGCTTGCGCAAGGCTTTGTACGGCCTGAAACAGTCACCCAGGTGCTGGAACTTGGAGATCACCGGCACACTGACACGTGCTCGTTACGTACAGAGTGACACTGACCCATCCCTCTTTCTCAGACGGACAGCTAAGAGCTTCACTACCATCCTGGTCTACGTGGATGACCTCGTCATTGCGTCTCCTTCTATGGAGGTCGTGAAGGAGGCCAAGGCAGTCCTCCAGGTTGCCTACAGGATGAAGGACCTTGGTCCTGCAGCTGTGTTTCTCGGGATGGAGAACGTGTGTGATTGTCAGTGACGGACACTCTTGTTACATCAGGCACGTTACGCTCGCGTTGTGGGGGAGCGGTTTGCTCATCTCCTGGGTGCAGTTCCTACAGCCTCCACCCCCATCACACCTGTTGAGCAGGATGCTCAGAAGGTGGATGATCCCGCGAACCTAGGGGAGACAGTGGATGTGACCCTGTACTTGCGCCTGATGGACTCTCTGATGTACTTGGCCACTACCACACGACCCGACATTGCCTTTGTCGTCAACCTCCTTGAACAGTTTTCACAGTGTCCTCGGGTGAGAGCCCTTCATGCGGCTGTGCAAGTGGTGCGGTACGTGGTGTCCACACCGTACCTTGGACTCTGTTTTCGACAACAGTTTTTGGTGGTAGTCGACGGCTACACAGACAGTGACTAGGCGTGGAGTCTTGATGGGCGTAGTCGGACAGGCTACATGTTCATGCTTGGTAGCACCGCTGTGTCATTGCGTAGTGGCAAGCAGGGTTGTATCACACGTAGCTCATCAGAGGCTGAGTATGTTGCTCTGGGGGCTGGGGTTGCTGAGGTTGTGTGGCTGCAGCGTCTATTTCTTGAGTTGCGTCAGTCTGTGCCTTGCACTGTTTTGCGCTGTGACAACCAGAGTGCTCTTGCCATTGCAGAGCACTCTGGTGTGTTCCATGCACACACAAAGCACAATGCTGTTGAGCATCACTTTGTGCGTGATCTTGTGGAGCGACAGGTGATCTACGTCATCTGGGTCGGCACGGACATGCAGCGGGCTGACTTCTTGACCAAGGCACTTGCGCGCAGAAAGTTCACGGTGGCCATTCGTTCTGTCGGGCTACACCCCTTGCCTGAGAGTGGCTGAGAGTGAGGTGTGTGAGCATGGACTGTTGAGCATCATGTTGCGCACCTGTGTCAGTTCTGCACATGTATGGACATGCGTACCATCAGGTCATGGGGGATTGTTGTGATGTGAGTTATTTCTGTCCATTTGTACAGCTTACTGTGACCACTCGGCCGTGTCCATGCTCGTGCAGATCCGTGACGCGGGCCCAGCTGCAACCAGAACACTGACGATTGGTGGATCCATCCACCAGCAGCTGCCAGACGGCTGCCACGACGTCCCGGGTGCTTGCTGGGGTGCTCTGCAGTTTTTTTGCAGACGCTAGAGTTTTCTCGGTGGACTGGCTCTCGAGCCCGATTTGCATGTTTTGCATTTTCTGTTCACCGATCGATGCCGGATTTGTGCATGTGACCAGTCACAGTGTCCGGCTTGAGATTATGCACCTGTAGGTAGCCGNGGTGGATCCATCCACCAGCAGCTGCCAGACGGCTGCCACGACGTCCCGGGTGCTTGCTGGGGTGCTCTGCAGTTTTTTTGCAGACGCTAGAGTTTTCTCGGTGGACTGGCTCTCGAGCCCGATTTGCATGTTTTGCATTTTCTGTTCACCGATCGATGCCGGATTTGTGCATGTGACCAGTCACAGTGTCCGGCTTGAGATTATGCACCTGTAGGTAGCCGATGTCGAGCTTTGATGACTGTGCACGGAGTTGCAGCCAAAACAATGGTTTGAGCCGGTTTTAGGACAAACTGACACTGCCGCTGTTGAAGTTCGTTGGCCACTCATAACTCTATGCCCACTTGTCTCACACATTCTCCACACACCCATGTACAGATTGATTAACAATGGTACTACCTGGGGAGGTGTCTGACGCAGCCATCTTGGCTGGGGCCGTCAACGTCCTCAAGCTGCTGCTGGACCCAGGGGTGCTCTCTAGCGCCCATGTTACCATTGCATGATCCTTCACAATTATGTATGACTCTCTGTGTGATGTGGTAGATGCTAGGGCCGTACAACCTCACTGCCGTGTCCTGCATCATTTTATCTTGCCTTGCATGTGTTGGGGGAGCTGCATTTTTTCCGGGTGCTGATCCTTAGGGGGCCACCATGTCGGTCTTGACCGTGCATTGGTGAGTAGCCGCCCTCGGTTATTCCAAGAGGTCGGGCTCGACCCCCGGGTGGCGGCATCCACCCACCCGAGTTTGATGCTCGTGGTGGGTGAGTGCTCACTGGTACATATCTCTCTCGCCTCCCCCCTCACCTCTCGTCTCGGTGTAACTGCAAGTTTTTGCAAGTAAGTTACTGTATCCATGGCGTCTCTTGCTCCGTGTGCCTGGACACATTCACCCGCAGCAATACACACGTGGCAGTATGTAGCTTCCCAGTAATTACTGGTATCAGAGCCGTGAGACACGCTTCTCACTACTCAGCAATCCTGGGTCGTGGAGTTACCAAGGTCCACGTTGTCCGTGGTCCACGCATCACCGCAGCTACTCTCGCAGCTGCTCACGGCCTCCACCTCCTACCTATCCGCAGCAGCAGTCTCAGCTGCATCCTCGGTCTCATCTCTCAGGACCGTGCAAGTGCCCTCTCACTCACTCGCACACTCTCGTAGTCTCTCACAGCCGTAAGCCATAGGTCCTTCTCTTCGGTCCTCACACTCAGCCCGGCTCCACCACCACTCTGCTCAGTGACTCGTTGCTGACTCTCCAGTCGTCCGCGGTGCCTAGGCGGATCTACCGCCACTCTCCAAGCTCTGTGAGCCGTCAACCGTCTGGCACGTTCTCTCCGCAGATGCTCTTGGTTGCTGCTCATGGTCTTCCGTGGTCTTGAGGACGTCCACTGTGTTTCTCGCTTTGCCGTGAACTGCCATCTCTCTTGGCAGCTGCACCCCACCCGACTGTCTCACGTGTCTTTGCAGCCTCTCTTGGCTGCCGTCAAGGTCACCCGTGGCGCTTGTGTGCATCACTCACCCTCTCCTTCTGCACAGAACTCTCTTGCTGCGCTCTGCTTCTCTCTCACGTACCTGTTCCTATCCCTTGCTGCCTGCCGCAGCCCACTGTTGCTCCAGGTGCTCGTGAGGTGTGGATATCGCTCTCTGCTGACAACCCTTCTGTATTCTTCCCAGAAGTTCAGCTGCATCTCTAGCTGCAGCAGCCACCCTGGATTCTCCACCTCTCGACGAACCGTCTGACGAGGAGCTCGACTCTCCTCGGACTGCCACACACCACGCGGACTATGGGTGGGAGGCTCCAATATACTACAACCCTCCTACACCCCCAGACTACGATACACCCCTCTGGTTTCGCAGGCTCGACTCCAACTACTGGCAAGGGGATCTACAGAGGGAAGCAGCTGCATGCGAGGAAGAGATCAACCATCAAGTGTACACGACGGACGATCTACCGCCATCTCCTCCTCGCCCTACAACTATGCAACCCGCAGCCGGCACTCAACCATCCACATCCTCGTCCACGTCTAACACCACTGCTGGTCCGTCTCCCGCTGTCGTCCAATCTGCTGGACCGACCCCAACCCCAGAGGTACCAAACGTTGTCCCTGTGCTTCCTGTGCACACGGACTCCATCGGCCTTGCAGGGGCGGTGCTTGACGCAGCAGCGGGAGCGGCAACAACCTTTGCTGCAACTGCCCGTGCTTGCAGGGCGCCCACTCAGACTGTAGTGGGGCGAGCAACAGACGCATATGCTCACACAGCAGCCTCGCTTACGCTACTGGCAGCAGCTGCAGCAAACATCGCCACTCAGGTCACGGCAGCAGCAGCCTCTGTAGCAACCGCAGCCTCATCTGCAGCTGACGCTACTGCAGCTGCCGTNGCGGCAGCAACCTTTGCTGCAACTGCCCGTGCTTGCAGGGCGCCCACTCAGACTGTAGTGGGGCGAGCAACAGACGCATATGCTCACACAGCAGCCTCGCTTACGCTACTGGCAGCAGCTGCAGCAAACATCGCCACTCAGGTCACGGCAGCAGCAGCCTCTGTAGCAACCGCAGCCTCATCTGTAGCTGACGCTACTGCAGCTGCCGTTAGCTCCATCCGCTCCTCCACTGCATCAGCTGTCCCGACTCCCACAGGTACTCCATGGGAGCTGACACAACACGTCACCACAGGGGTCCTTGTGGCATCTGCATCTGCAGCAGTGGCCGGAGCCACGGTCACCGGCCTTCTATGCCTGACTGTGGCGGTTGCACGGTGGGTCGCAGTGCTCTTCTCCTAAGCAGCAGCTGTGGTGGCTCCTCTCTTCACCCTTCTGCCACGCCACTAGATCGGTGAGACCATCCCTCACCCTAACATCTTCTTCTCACTTCTCTCCTTCCTCATCCAAGTCCTATTTCCCCTTATGCTCTCATCATGCCTGGACCAGAAGATAAGCTAGAGGCTCTTCAGGCCGCACTTAGTGAGGCTCAAGCTGAGCGCCGAAAGGCGCAAAATGAACTTGAGCGTGAACGTGATGCAGAGCAAGAGCTAGCCGCCTCAGTAGCTGCACTAGTTTTCGAACGTCTCCGCTCGATCCCGGCCTTTGCTGCAGCCCTCCCTGCTGACAATTCAGTGTCTACCAGCTCATCAGCACCCCCGAGCGGTGGTGCAACCAATGCCTCTTCTTCCTCTCCTTCCACTGGCACAGCCTCTGCTGGTGCTCTCCCACCAGCACGTCAAAAGGAATTTGAGACACCGCCACCTCACTTCATCTCAAAGCTCACCTTCACTTCCTGGGAGACACGCTTCAGTGCGTGGGCTCAGGGTGAACTGTTGTGGGAGTACTACTCCCCCGCTAAGCCGCCGTTTGTGCCCCAGCCAGCGGAAGCTGCCCGTGCTGTGCGGGCACTCATCAATGCCGGTCCCGAGAACCTCCTGGATGACATTGGTACATACAATGCCGACCCCATCCGCGGTGCCACTGCAGACCCTGTGTGTCCTTATGCAGTCATTTGTCGCAGAAAAACTGTCACTGGGCATGCTGCTCAGAGTGCTCTCACCGTGCAGTTCAACACCTTGTAGATGCGTGCGGACAAAACTGCAGACGAGTATTGGGCGTGCAGTTTGCATCTTCTGAGGGACCTTGGCAAAGCAGCCCCAGGTCCTCTCTCTGCCTGCCTCTCTATTGTTGCTGGTCTCATCCCTGAGCTGTCTTACCTCTATCTTCATGTCTCTCAGGCAGAACTCGAGCGCCTTGCCTTTGCACCTGTTCCTGCAGATGCCCCACCGGGCATTTGCCCTTTGTTTGACTTCACTTTTGCACGTCTCACTGACTAGTGGAACTCCCTCCAAAACAAATGCATGCATCACACCGCCATCGTAGCAGTCACTACATCCTCACCCTCTTCCACTGCTGCAGCCTCTTCTGCCACCCCCTCCTCTCAGGGTTATGTGCATTCCACCCAGGGTCCCTCTTGGCACGGGAGTAGTGGCTCTGGCTCCGGCCGTGGCGGCGGTCGTGGGGGTAGAGGGTGTGGGAGTGGACGTGGTGGCAAGAACTGTGGGTCATCTGTTGCTGAAGTCACTTGTTGGAACTGTGGTGCTACTGGGCACTCAGCGCCCAAATGTCCCGCACCCCGTGACGATGTGCGTCTTGCCTCCTCCATGCGTGCCCACTGGGCACGCACCGGTGCTGCAACTGCTTCTGCTGCCGCCGCAGTGACAGCTTCGTCACCCTTATCATCCTCATCATCCTTATCATCCTCATCTGCCTCGGCTCTGACTACTGCACTAGCCCCTCTTCAACAAACACCGGCTGCTTCCAGTCCTTGGGGCTGGGTACCACCACCGTCTGGGCCCTACTACGGGCCTCCATCTTCTCACTACCCCGTCCCTCATTGGGCTCGTGATGACGGCCATTACTCTGACCGCTCCTCTGATCGCTCCTCCGAGCGTTCCTCTGATCGCTGGGACGAGGAGTGCACCATTGAGCGTCGTCTGGCCGAGCTCCTTCACCTACGCACTCAGGGAGGTGAGAGTGTGAGTGGCCAACCCCTTGTGTTGTCATGTGAGTCTGATGTTACTCTTCCTGGCTCTGCCTCTGGTGGTGTGCAAGGGGATTTGCCTGATGAGCATGCTTGGATTGAGGAATGGCAATCTCACATGTACCCCTCGCGCCTTGGTCATCCATCCTCTTCCTCTCTCCGTGGCACTGTTGCTGTCTGCCTGGTTCTACCCTCCACTCGTGCATCACCTGGCCTCTGGATCATTGATTCCGGGGCCACCCATCACATGACCTCCTGTCGCTCCTCCTTTGTTTCCCTCGGGCCCCTTCATTCTGTACGCTCTGTCCGAACTGGCTCCGGCCAGCTTCTACCTGTCCAAGGTGTTGGTGTCGTCCGTTTCGTTGTTCCCGGGGGCACTGTGTACCTCCCGGACGTCCTGTACGTTCTTGACCTTGAGGTCAGCCTTCTCTCTGTGACTACCCTTGATGATCAGGACATGGATTTCTCATCCAGCCACGGTCTTGCCTCCATCTCCCTTCGTTCCTCTGGTCGTGTTGCTCTTCGTGGTATTCGCTGCGATCGCCTGTTCCGCGTTCCTCTCATGTTGCCATCACCTTCCGCTGCCTCTGCCTTAGTGCACGTTGCTCCCTCTCTGTCTTCTGACCACACTGCTCTCCTGCATCGTCGCCTCTGTCACATTCACACTGCCCATGGCCTTGACCCTGCCACATTTTCCCCTCCTTGCACATCCACCTGTCTTGATTGCGCTGCTGGCAAAATGCACCGCTCTCCTTTTTCCACCTCTGAGTCCACCACCTCGCATCCACTTGATTTGGTGCATGCCGACGTCATGGGCCCCTTGCCCCAGGATTTCCTGGGCGGCATTGGTTGGTACGTGCTGTGTCTCACTGACGACTTCTCCCGTTGCCGTCGAGTCTTTGCTCTGCGGCACAAAAGTGATGTTACCGATGTCATTGAGTCCTGGCTTCCTCAGGCCGAACGCGCATGTCAACGGTCCTTGCACGTGTTCCGCAATGACCATGGGGGTGAGTTCCATGGTCCTACGTCTCGCTTTCTTGAGTCTCGTGGTGTTTGGCTTGAATCCACCGCTCCCTACACACCCCAACGGAATGGAGTGTCTGAGCGCTGGAACCGCACTCTCGCTGATGGTGTTCGTTCCCTGCTCTCCTCCTCTGGTCAGTCTCCCCTCTTCGCCTTTGAAGCCATGTTTTACATGACGTGGGTCTGGAACCGTATCCCACATGGGCCCCTTCCCCACACTGTCACCCCCTTTGAACGATGGACTGGTCTACGTGCTGACCTTCGTCTTGCCCGCGTTTGCAGCTGTCTTGCCTTTGTCTGGGTACCATCCGACCAACGTGATGGTAAGCTGTCCCCCCGATGTCGCCTTTGCATCTTCCTTGGCGTCTCACCTTTTTCCAAGGAATGGTGCTTCTGGGATCCCTCCCGCTGCCGTGTCCTTGAATCTCGTGACGCTCTGTTTTTTGAACATCTGTTTGAGCGTGACGCTCCCCGCTTCGGTGGGTCCCTCGCTCCATCTCTTCGGGGTGGGGGTTGTGGTTCTCTGCCCTCTGGGCCTACTGTTCCTCCCTCCGTACGTCCCTCGGCTTCTCCTGTCTCCTCACCTACTGACCAGAGCCCTCCATTGTCTGCGCCCCTCTCACCGGCCTCACCCTCCACAGCTCCCTTGGCCTCGACCAGTCCCGCCAGCTCCCCTGTTGGCTCCCCTGCAGTCTCATCATCCTCTCCCACTCTTGGCGCCGCCTCGGAGCCCCCAGTCGCCTCGGCGCCCCCTCTTGCCTCGTCCTCTCCATCTGGTTCACCTTGCTCCGTTGCGCCCTCCTCTCCTGCGCGCACTCCGCCCATTTCCCCAGTCTCACCCTACACACGCGGTGGCCGTCTCCGAGCTCTCCCATCTCAGTCTCACCCTGTCGTCTCTGGTGACCCCGGCCTCCGTGCCCTTGGTCTCACTACCCCTGGCTTGGCTGCAGCCACTTCTGTTGTCCACCCCAGCACCGCACTTGGTTACTCTCTTGTCGAACAAGAGTTCCACTCTGCGGTGACCTCTTCTGTAGCCGGGTACGTTGCTTCATGCTTTGCGGCCGCCGGCCTCTCACCCCTCTCCCCTGAACCATAGACTGTTCAGGCTGCCCGTACCGCCTCTGACTCCCTCCTATGGGAGCAGGCCATGAAGGCCGAACTTGATGCGCTGTCTGATCATGGTGTGTATGAGCTTGTTGATCTCCCACTCGGCCGCAAGGCAGTTGCTGCCAAATGGGTGTACCGCCGCAAGCTAAACCCAGATAACACAGTTGAACGATACAAGGCGCGCCTCACGGCCAAGGGATTCTCTCAAATCCATGGGGTTGACTTTGATGAAACCTTTGCCCCAGTCGGCCGCTACACCACAGCCAGAGCTCTGCTCAGCCTAGTTGCGCAGATGGATGTCAACAACGCCTTTCTTCATGGAAAATTGGATGAAGAGATCTACATGGTCCAGCCACCAGGCTTCTCTGATGGCACAAACCGAGTTTGGCGTCTGCACAAGGCCCTCTATGGCCTCAAACAGTCTACACGGTGTTGGAACCAAGAAATCACAACCACCCTTGAAAAAGGGGGGTACAAGCGGAGTACAGTGGATCCAGCCCTCTTTCTCGGGCCTCCCACCAAACCACTTGTTGCCATTCTTGTGTACGTGGATGACCTTCTCATTGCCTCTCCCGGTGCTGCATCTGTGACTTCCGCCAAGTCTCTGCTGCAAGCGGCATATAAGATGAAAGACCTTGGTCCAGCGCGTGTCTTTCTAGGGATGGGGTTGGAGCGTGATCGCACACGTCGCACCTTGCATGTGCATCAGGCTGCATATGTACGCAGTCTAGGGGAGCCCTTTGCACCTCTCCTTATCTCCATTCCCACAGCGTCCACTCCCATGACGCCTGCCGGGCAGTCCCTCCTGAAGTCACTTGATCTCACCAAGCAGGGGGAAGCAGTGGATGTGACTGATTATCTCCGAGTCATTGGCTCCCTGATGTACCTGGCCACAACCACGCGTGCAGATGTTGCCTTTGCCGTGAAATTTCTTTCACAGTTCTCCCAGTGCCCTCGAGAACGGCACCTCGAGGCAGCTCTGCGAGTGGTACGGTACGCTCTCTCTACCCCTCGTGTTGGACTGCTCTTCCGTGCACAACCCTCTGTTGTGGTAGATGGCTTCACGGACAGCGATTGGGCGCATGATGCTGATGCTTGCAGTCGCACAGGATACATCTTTCTGTTGGCACTGCAATCTCCTGGAAAAGTGGCAAGCAAGGGTGTGTGGCACGCAGCACTGCTGAGGCTGAGTATGTCGCTCTGGGCGCACGCACTTGTGAAGCTGTCTGGCTATGCCGTTTGTTGCAACAGTTACGCGTTCCCATCCGCTGCATCACTCTGCGCTGTGATAACCAAAGCACGAAAGCCATTGCTGAAAACAGTGGCATACATCATTCACGCACCAAACACATCAATGTGGAGCATCATTTCGTTCGTGAGTGCATTGCTGCTCGTGTTGTCCAGATCACTTGGGTGGACACATGATCAAAAAGAGCTGATTTCCTCACCATGGCCCTCAGTCGCCATGTTTTCAAAAGTGCTATTCACTCTGTGGGTCTCATCAATCCGCATGATCCAGGCTGAGTTCTCTTATTCTCACTCTTCTGTCCCCTGTGTTGACACCTTGTGACCTCTCTCTGTGTGTGTGGGTTGCTTGTCTGCGGGTCATGGGGGAGTGTTGAAGTTCGTTGGCCACTCATAACTCTATGCCCACTTGTCTCACACATTCTCCACACACCCATGTACAGATTGATTAACAATGGTACTACCTGGGGAGNTTCACTCTGTGGGTCTCATCAGTCCGCATGATCCAGGCTGAGTTCTCTTATTCTCACTCTTCTGTCCCCTGTGTTGACACCTTGTGACCTCTCTCTGTGTGTGTGGGTTGCTTGTCTGCGGGTCATGGGGGAGTGTTGAAGTTCGTTGGCCACTCATAACTCTATGCCCACTTGTCTCACACATTCTCCACACACCCATGTACAGATTGATTAACAATGGTACTACTTGGGGAGGTGTCTGACGCAGCCATCTTGGCTGGGGCCGTCAACGTCCTCAAGCTGCTGCTGGACCCAGGGGTGCTCTCTGGCGCCCATGTTACCATTGCATGATTCTTCACAATTCTGTACGACTCTCTGTGTGATGCGGTAGATGCTAGGGCCGTACACTCTCACTGTCGTGCCCTGCATCATTTTATCTTGCCTTGCATGTGTTGGGGGAGCTGCATATTTCCCGGGTGCTGATCCTTAGGGGGCCACCATGTCGGTCTTGACCGTGCATTGGTGAGTAGCCGCCCTTGGTTATTCCGAGAGGTCGGGCTCGACCCCCGGGTGGCGGCATCCACCCACCCGAGTTCGATGCTCGTGGTGGGTGAGTGCTCACCGGTACATATCTCTCTCGCCTCCCCCCTCACCTCTCGTCTCGGTGTAACTGCAAGTTTTTGCAAGTAAGTTACTGTATCCATGGCGTCTCTTGCTCCGTGTGCCTGGACACATTCACCCGCAGCAATACACACGTGGCAACATGTAGCTTCCCAGTAACTACAGCCGCGTGCGTCACCCGCCGTGAGCTGCGGCAGGTATTTATGCTGTGTGCTTGTCAGCTGTCATTTCTCTTTGCATTACTAAGCTATAAGATCTTATGAGACTTTGCGCGTCTCCCTAGCCTGATCCTTGCTGTTTCTTGCACCTGCTTGCTTGCTAGTGCACGAGCTGACTTGACATTGTCGCCACATCAGAAGCAGCAAGGTTAGGAAGCTTCCTAGCAATTTTAGCCACTAGGGCAGAACTAAGGTGCAACCAATGCAAAACCAACATGCATGAATGACACAATCAAGGCTCAACAAGGGCATAGCTAGGGCACAACTAGGTCACAAGAAGGGCCATCCAGGGTGCAACTAGGACATAACTAAGGTGCAACTAAGACATTGCTACGGTGCAGAAAGGGCAGAACTACGACGTAAGAAAGACGCAACGATGGCGTAGCTAGGGGCAACTAAGGCAGAACTACGGCGAACTATGACACAACTAGGTTGCAACTAAGGTGCAAGGAGAGCGTAGCTAGTTTGCAACTAGGATGCAACTAGGACGCTAGGAGGGGAAGTAAAGGAGAGGGGAGGGGGATGAGGAAGGGGAGGAGGATGGTGAGGACGGGGAGGAGGAGGGGAAGTGGGAGGAGGGGGTGGAGGTGGAGGAAGGGGAGGAGGGGG
>SZWC01007808.1:75958-87583 GCA_023375785.1 Penium margaritaceum | reverse complement strand
TGCTGCCCCTGCCCCTGCTGTGCGTGCTGCGCCTGCTGCCCCTGCCCCTGCTGTGCGTGCTGCGCCTGCTGCCCCTGCCCCTGCCGTGCGTGCTATGGCTGCTGCACCTGCCGTGGCCCCTGTGCCTACTGACCCTTCCGAGTCGCAGGGGCAGGTTGACGGTGAGGGAGAGAGCAAACCATCACGGTAGCGATGGGTTTGGTTGGGAGGTCGGGCGAGGGAGAGGGAGAGGGAGAGGGAGAGGAGAGGGGAGGAGGAGCCGCCGACGAGGCGGATGATGTGGCGCATGGAGGATCGTCGGCTCATGCTCGATCGGCAGGGGTGAGCAGTGAACGGCCAGCTACTGTGGCGTTACATGCTGTGTTCCCTTGAACAGAGCATTTCACAGAAGTAAGCATTTTGAGGTAAACGCGGAACCGATGAGAAGTTAGCGGGAGAACCAGCGCATCGATTTTGACCTCTGATTCTACGTTTGAGAGGCGGGACGCGCTGTGGCGACATGCTTGGCGACCGCGCCAAACTAAGTCCCTGGAACCATACAAAGAATCAACCCGTTCCCGCCGCTTCCATTAAAACTACCCTTCGGTTTACTTACGTGGCATTGCTCAAAATGCCTTGGTAACTTCTCCACATTAAAAAACTACAAAATCAAACCTAGAACCAGGAATTAAGACGTTCATTATTAATTAAATATATCAAATTTTCATAGTCAATGAAGGTGTAGTGCTTGTCAATCATGGATTCAAGGACTCTTAAACATCAAACATAAAAAATAAGGAATATTTTAAATGGGTGACTTTCTTACCAAGCATTATACTTAATACATCACTGTTTCTCGTGTATTAGATCAATTTTTATCCATGAATACAGTTCAATTTTGACATGTTAGCTAGTTTAGAAAAGGATTAAGCTAGTATGTAAGTCAAACTGGAAACTTTTACATGCTGAACAAGAATTTTATCATAATCGTGAAAAAAAAATCTCATGGTTTCTTTGGTGTTTTATGCGTAATTTTGTTTCACAATACAAGTAGCACTCCACTTGTTTTCTGTGCCTTTGGAGTCATCTAGATTTTCTAGTGTGCCTGATAAGTTGTTTGTTGCACAATTGACTTGCATTGATCTCTCACCCTCTAATAAAACTTTTGTTGTCTTTGTAAGGTTGTGTTGTTACGCATAAGATGAAGGCGCATGCGGATTAACTATCCTTAGTGTGAGCACTTTGTGTTGTTTTGTTTATTTGTTGGCCTAATTAGTCTTTTACGCAAGCCACCACCCTCAGAGACCAATTTGTCTATGAGTTATTGGAGGGACAAGATTCGTAGCCTCACAAAACAAACGTCTGCTTGGCGAGCATGCCGGCACAACTCACAAAAGCTCACAAATTTGTTTCCCACTCAAGGCCGTAGACTTGGAACTACGTAATCTATTTTAGAACACCCCCTATCTTAGGGCTCCTTCACATTCACGCGGTAATGAAGTGGAAATCCTTTTGGAGGAAAATCAGAGTTGAACTACATGTAGAAGTGGGCAATTTGCTACTCGATAGAGACGTGGGTGAAATTCAAAAAGTTCACGTAGTGGGTAGGTTGCCACGGAATGAAGTTCGATTGCGTGTGTGTGAATTTCCATTGATGATGAAGTTTTCAAGAAAACAGTCCCCAAGAATTTTTGTGCGCACAACGGTAAACCACGTCATCGCGAAAACCTTGCCTTATTCAATGGGGCTTCTGCACTCCGCCATCGCATGCAACACACACGCCGACTGAGCAACGAGCGGACCGCCATGGACCAAACAAACGACGACGCTCTTGTCCACCTTCTACTCATGACTTGGATCTTCCTGCTATAGTGCATTGGGAACAAACTGGTAAACATCCATGCTTTCATAGGTCACATCACCCTCCTCCACCTCGAAGCTTGCTGCCGACCTCATTCATATTGGGCCAAACCTCGTTTGACGCGACACAAATCCAGCTGGATGACAAGTTGCCGTGCAGAAGCCGTGAAATCTATTATTCGCATCGGCCCTCACCAGTTAAAGTACATTGTGCAAAAGATCCGCCCAATGTTGGAGCGTGTTGACTCACCATGGCGGCTGTGCATTCCACCGGAGGTGAACGTTGTAGTCCCTCTTTCATGACTCACCCATGGGATGAGTTATTCGGCCATAGCTCAGCACTTTGAAATATCTTTTCCCAGTGTATCAGAGTTATGTTGTGAGTTCTATAAAGCCTTCCCCCAAGTGTTCAACGGGAAATACGTTAAGTGGCTGACGTCAGAAGACTTCTTGTGCATGGAAGAATGTTTCCACCATATCAGGTCCATTCTGGGTGTCGTGGGGGCTATTGACAACAGCGACATACCCATTGTGGCACCGATAGAGGATAGAGAAATTTACTAAAAAGAAGTGTGTTGTTGATTCTCCCACCATCATCTACCACGAGCATGTAAGATCGGTAGGCTCCATCCATGACTGGAGGCTGCTTTAAAACAGTGGAATATACTCATTGCTCAAGGAAGGTCATCTGCATGGGTACAAGCTCCTATGTGACGTAGCGTACCCTTGCCCGAGCTACATGTTGCCGCCGTTCAAAAATCTTGGTCATGGGCTTGAACCATATTAGGCCTACTTGAATGTTAAGAAGTCTGGCACACGGATGGCGGTGGAGAGTACTTTCGGTTTTTTGAAATGAAGGTGGAGGGTGTTACTCAAGCGTATGCACAATCTTTTCATCCATGTACCACAAGTTGCCACATGTTGTATTATTTTACAAAACATGTGCCAAATGCATGGTGATTTGTTCAACATGGGGTGGTGGACTGAAGCTATGCAAAGCACTCTTATGACTATGCTCCATGCGAGAGACGAGCATGAAAGGAAAGGCGCATTGGAATTCATCTCTTTATTTGGTGCTATAAACGAGGTAGCCGCTCGTAGGCTTGCTAAAAGAGTTGACATCTCTGATGAGGCCGCCCATGGCCATGTGGCTACCTTGGCTAAGAGAGAGGAGCTTGTATGATGTCTTTAGGAGCAGCGTATGTTACGTAGGCAGCATGGTGTTTAAGTTTGTGAACAATGTACAACTCCATATTTACTTGAGCCCTTCATGTTCTCCTTGAATTATTTCCATAAGAAGTCTAGCAACCACGAGTGGATTCAACTCATTCTTGTGATAAAAAGTTATGTATTGTCAGAAATAAAGAAGAGAGAACCAGCAAGAAGACTGAAACACATCCGAGGAAAAGACATAAAAGGGGATCGAACATATCTCAACGGAAATGCACAAGCAAGATCCGTGCGCTGACAATGACCTCGAATTAAGCTCTCCAAAACACGCAATAGCTATGCGATAACAAAACCATTGTTGCACGTCGCCCACATTCTATGAACTAGCGCTTCAGCCTCGTAGGGGTACTTGCGAGCCGTAGAACACTACATTAGGTAGGCTAGCTTATTGCACTCTTTTGCCTCCATGAAATCATCAATCAATCATCAACGTGCAAGTGTCTCCTCGTCACCTTCACTTCCTTAATCAGTTATTCCGTCATTTTGCCTTGCATCATCTAGTTGTGTAACATGTGATTGGCAACAATGATTCAAGTACTTGTCCTAAAACGTCAACCCATTGACTATAATCGTCCGCAATCTTACACTGAAACACTCAATAGTCTGACATGGTATCAGAGTAGTAGGTTCCCAGCCCTAGAAACTTGACACCATGACTCAGGTACTCATCCTTACATTCTCACTGATATGTGCCACCGTATACCCTTTTCAGTCATGCGTCAGAACAAAAGAAGATATTGCACCCTGAGCGTCTGTAGTTGTATCCTCTCTTGTCGATGCCGCCCAAGTCTCCATCAATGACGGAAAACCACCTCCACTAACATCCCTCGCAATATCGGAGTCCCTTTACATTTAGCTGATCTTGGATTCCGGGTGTGCTATCCATGCTCTAAAGGATGCCGACATTATGACACCACAGGCAACACCAGTAATCATCACTAGTGCCACAAAGGGTATGACTTCCCTGTATCGTTATCTACAACTTATTCATCTCTAACTGCTTGAATTGGTCAAATCCATGGCTACCACACTCTTGATCTTTGACACAACCTTCTCTCTATCCATGAGCTTCAGAAAGAAGGATTCAGTATTTTCTTCCCTCCTTACGGGGGTGAAGCCAAATTGACAACTGTTAACAACACACCGATTGCTACCTTCACTTTCCCCAACAATCTTTACGGAGTATAGATCCCACGCATAGCTGCCATCTTTACCATTGAAATAGAAGCTCTTTCTTCCAATATTGAGTGTCATAGTCTCTCTCATCCCCTCCTGAATCACCATCACCGACTAGGACATTCCAATTTCAATGCCCTCCTTCACCTTCAGGAAAAAAAACATGGTGAAAGGACTGCCATCCCTCTCTCCTCAAACCCGGCTTATTGGTTCATACTGTACTGCCCGCACCCTCAGAAAACTAAAGGCATCTCCTTACCCTCCGCAAGCCGCACATGCTGCCAAATCCCTTGAGGTTCTCCATATGGACGGTGTGGGATCCATTTGTCCCACCTCCCTCCAAAGGTACGAGTACTTCCTCACTATCGTGGATGACCATTCCCGTTTCCGCCGAACCATCCCTCTCAAGTCTAAGACAGATGCCAAACATGCCTTCACCAAGTGGTCTTAGGATCAAATGAGCCACCTCAATTGGTCCATTGGAAAGATCTGGATAGTTCTAGAGTGGTGGCAAGTTGCTCTTGCACCAACTTCACGAGTTCCTATCAGAACGTGGCATTGGGTACAAGATGAGTGTACCTATAGCACCAAAGCAGAACAGAGTGGCAAAAAGACGCAATGGAGTATTGGTTGCACTCACACGCAACCTCTTTGCACATGTGGGGGTTGTAAAAACCTTGTGGACCTACGCGCTCAATTATGCCACAAGGGTCCACAACGACTACCCAGCCAAGCATTTGACTGGTGTCACCCCAAATGAACTTTGGCTGAGACACATGCCTGATGTTTCCAAGCTTCGAGTGTAGGGTTCCAGAGCTTACGTGCTAATCAACAAGACCTACAGAGCCACTGCTCATCTCTTATCGGTAGGACCACAGACCACACGGCGGATGTTTGTGGGCTTCTTCCTCAACTCCTCTGGCTATCTGCTATACGAATCTGACCTCAACCACGAAACCTATAATACTGATCTTCACTTCGACGAAATCACTCCTTTCCTTCGTCAATCTCCACCCATCTCAACAAATCTTCTCACTTGGACACTGTTTCTAGAACAACCCACAGTACCTTCACCACCACTCTTCTCTCCTCCACCAGTTATTCCTTCAGCACCAGCAACTTCACCAACGGTAGCAACCACACCTACGCTTTCTCCCACTCACACTCCCATCCAACCGCTACCTCGCATGATACCACCACCCAAAGTATGAAACCATCTACGAGCATCTACCAACACTCGGCCATCCACTTCCACCAACAGCAGTACCCCTTTCGACAACAGCAAAAACAACTCCAACACAATCAGTAGCATACATAGAAGCAACTACTATAGCAGAAGGAACTGTGTCAACCATTTAGCCAGTACTTCGACGATCAGCCCCAAACAAAATGGCCACCTCCACTTCTACATTCACAGATATAGATGGAGACCTCAACAGTCAAGAGGATCATCATGTGGAACTACTCCACACCTCCTTCCTTTCCTCATGTATTGTAGTCAAAAACGAACTCACCTCCCTTTGACATCCAACTCCTCCCATGAACCCTCAACATTGACGCTAGCCATGCATTCCTCTTGGGAGTACCACCATCGACACGACACCCATTGTCCCTCAAAACACATATGAGGAAGCTATCAATGGGCCACAAATAGAACAATGGCGTACCACCATTGCCAGCGAACCAACCTCCTTCAAAGCCACCTCCACTTACACTAATGTTCCTCACCCACCACACACCAATGCGGTCACAGACAAATGGGTCTTCCACGTTAAAACCAATCTGAGGAAGCCCACAATATTCAAGGCTCGCTATGTGGCCAAAGGGTTCTCACAACGGCACAACGTGGATTTCATCGACACCTTCTCCCCCACAGCCAAGTTAACCACCCCGAGAGCTCTACTACACATTGTAGCCACTGAAGACATGGAACTCCATGCGTTGGATGTATCCACATCATTCCTTCAAGGAGGTCTGCACGAAACTATTTTTCTCGCATGCCTTGAAGGATACACTCTAGAATAACCGGACACTGTCTGGAAACTGCACGGACCAGATTATGGACCCGAGGAGTCTCCTCGTGAGTGGCATGCCAAGCTGTGAGCAACTCTCCTTGACCTCGGTTTTATAGTCTCCATGGCTGATTCAAGACCAGACGAGCAGACCTACATGCTGGTATATGTGGGTGACCTGGCTCTTGCCTCCAACAACCCTAGAGCTCTCCAGAAGTTGAAGACAACATTTTTGGGACATTTCACCATAAAAGACCTTGGGGAGCTGACCCACTATCTAGGAATTGACATCAAGCAAGATCGCCAAAAGCACCTCATCTCTCTCCCAAGAGTCCTACATTGCCTCACACTTGAAGCATTTTGGACTTGAGAACTGTCATGGGACGCCAACTCCTATGACAATGGATCACAAACTCACATCACCAGCATGCATAGTGTCCTCACCTTCACCAGAACCCCACGCTGGGCTGGTGGGATCCCTGATCTATGCAATGGTGTGCACTCACCTTGATCTTGCCTTCCCTCTCAGTGTGTTGTCACAATATGTGGGTGAAGGAAATCACAGGAATCGCCATTGGAAAGCAGCAAAGCAAGTGTTGTGGTATTTGGGAGAAACTGCATCCTTCTACCTTGAACTAGGAGGAACACAACGAATCACTCTGGAAGGCTATTGCGACTCCTCCTAGGCGGATGACCTTCTCATACAAAGGTCATCACAAGGCTATGGATTTCACCTTGACTCCGGCCTGATCAGCTGGCGATCCACTAGATCCTCTTCTGTCGCACTCTCATCGTGTGAGGCACAACTGTGTGTAGGTACCATGGCAACATAAAAAGCACTCGGGGTGAAGAATCTGCTACAAGACCTTGGCTTCCCTCAACCTTTCCCAATCTTGTGGAATGACATTTGGAGAACCATTCCCCTCACAGAAATCTCGGTCTTTCATCATCGGACCAAGCACATTGAACTGCGCTCTTTCTCCACTCAAGAAAAGGTGCAGGTAAAGGAAATCTTGATCCGTTATGTAGCCTCAAAGGCTAATAGGGCAGACATCTTCACCAAAGCCCTAGACCAAGTTCAGCATGCAACACTGGTTTACCTTCTAGGGCTCAGGATCACAGACACCTAAAAGCTTCTACGCTGATTTCCCTACAAAGGGGGTGTAAGAAACAAAGAAGAAATTCTCAGTAAGAATACCGGAACACATTCGAACACAAGACATAAAAGAGAATTGCACGTATCTCAACGGACAAACACAAGCAAGATCCGTGCACCGACAAGGACCACGACTTAAGCTATCAAAAACACGCAATAACTACGTGAGAGCAAAACCATCGCTACACATTGCCCGTATTCTACGAAATAGCGCTTCCACATCGTAGGGGTACTAGCGAGCCGTAGAACACTACATTATGTAGGCTATTCCATTGTACTCTTTTACCTCCATTAATTCATCAATCAATCATTTTCCTGCAAGTGTCTCCTCGTCACCTTCACTTACTCAATAAGTTGTTTTGCCTTTCTGCCTTGCATCATCCAGCTCTGTAACCTGTGATTGATACCAATCACTTAAGTACTTGTCCCGAAACGTCAACCCATTGACCATAATCGTCTGCAATCTCACACTTAAACACTCAAAAGTCAGACATATATCTAAAGTTAAAAGGGTCTAGTCTAGACGCAAATGAACATTTCTATGATCATTGCACATTACTAAATAAGACCATTACTATGAAAGAAGAATTGTTGGAGCAGATTCCACATTGTTTTGAATGCACATTAGTATGAATGAAGATTACTATGAATTAAGACAAGTCACTTTGCACATTCTATGATTCCAGAATTTCTAAAGTATGTTACACATTACTATACATGAAGAATACTATGAATGAAGATTAATATGAATGCAAATTACACATTACTATGATTGCATACTTTGTGCCTCTTTCATCTAACCACCATAATGCCAAATATGTTGTGTTTACTTCAGACAACAATGAACATGACAAAGACCATTAACCGTTCAACACTCAAAGCATAACATGGCAGCACACTACAAACAAGCTCAGGTCTATGCTTCCTATCCATCAAAATCAAGGAGCACAACCTGGTTGTCTACCCTCTCATTGACGGGTTCTTCACTAACTTCATTCTCACCTGCACCCTTCCTCTTGTTGGTGGCACTTGCCATTTGCTCTTCCTTGGCCTTGATGGCTGAAACCTACACCTTGCCTTGGGTGAGTTGGTCAATAGAACAACCTATTGTTGTCACACCGACATCAAGCATCTTTCGAACATCTTGCATGCCACGTAGAAGGTGCTCCACATTCGGGTCTAGCTTCCGCATGATGCTTACTGTCTTCTTCTTTTTCTGCATAGGTTCCATGACAATAACATCAGACCCATCCATCGCCTTGCACTTGTACGTGGGCTTGTCGCCCTTGTACTTATCAACCCATTGGTACCATGCATCCTCCTTACCTGCAGCTCCACTCTTAGAAAGCTCAACTTTCCTTACAGCATACCTCCTCTCTAGGCGGTGAAGCTAGTCTCAGATTGTAGGAAAAGAGCGAGACCACTTCGGGTTTCCTAAGACAAGCTTGTTGTAAAGGCGACGGTATGGGCAGGCCCCTTACTTCTTCACTCACTTGCCCCATTCACCGTCCATCTCACAACGCATGCGTCAGACATCCGCCTCCTCTTTTGTGGTCCAGTTCTACTCACTCTCCTTCTTGACCGCGGGAGTCTTGACTACGCAAACCCTCCTCCGTGTAGTCTACCCTGATATTGCACCTTCTTCATGTGTGTTGTTGCTTGAATAAGTGGGAAGGATAGCTCTGGTTGATGCCATTGGTGTGGCGCTAAAAAAGCCTATCGTAGATGTCTTTGTAGACGAGGTGAAGTTAAGTGTCCTTGCTCTTCCAGCACCACCCAAAGCACCCATAGAACAAGAAGGAACGGGGCACATCGGCATGGTGACGTGGAGGGTTATAGGCTTTTGCAAGACAGGACGGAAGGCAGCTGGATTGTCGTCGTCATCGTCGTGAGCATAAGACGTTGCACACAGAGCATTGAATGTGTGAACCACATCATCCCTGTTTAAGTTCATGGACAAGTATGGCAAGTTGTTGCAAGTCTCATCATAGTGCAAGTTCAGGTGAGAAGGGCAAAACTCGTCAGAGGCCATGGTGACAGTTGTAGACTGGAAAGAGTGACTGGCAAGGGCAAGGTATGGAGCGACTAGTTGTGTACCTCCATATGTGTTCTGCGAAGGGTTGATGTAGGCCACAACGGGTTGCTTAGCGGCTCCAGAAGCTAGCGTTGCCCTCCTAAGGCGGTTCCAGAAGCTGGTGTCGCCCACCCTTTGCTTAGGTTTGTAGCAAGGAAATATGCTGCACATGGTTTAGGATCTGTTGCACACGTGTCCAGTGAGACTTGGTTGGCCATGGGACACGTGGCGATTGAAGAGTGCATGCTCTCCGCCAATTGGTGGGCCAGATCTGAAACGCTAAGTACGTCACTGTGAGAGGTTCTTGGGCGGAGAGTTCAGCCGGGTGCATCTAGGAGCAGAATGGTGCATGGAGTTAAGGGCTCGAGTGTTGGCCGATGTGCAAACAACATTGTTGTCGAGGACTAGAGTGTTGGCTGACGTGCAACGTCGGCGAAGGACAGATGACAAGTGTGTGGGGGGGGATCGGGTACGTCGGACTGGTTTGGGGCAGACTGGTGGATACGGGAAAGGCGGAAGACAACGGTCTGGGGCAGTTGGCATGGCGAGGTCGGGACAGGCGGGCACGGCGATGGCGGACAAGCTTTGGATGTGCGGGTAGGAGGTGGCGACGTGAGGCCCGCCGGGGGGGGGGGGGGGGGGGGGGTGATGTGGTGTAGAAGCTGTTGTAGTAGCAATAATGTACTTGAGCAGAAGCTTAATCGGATACAATCATATGTAGGATCGACGGCAATTCCACCATCAACTTCTCATCATGTCACAGTGCGATGTGGCTGTTGCCAGCAGATGCGGGGGTCACTAGCCATTGGGTGTCCGGACGGATCGCGCACCTTTCACCGTGGATTTCAGTGTAAATGTTTTACTACTTGCGACGACTTCATCCACCTCCGGAGGTCGATGAAGTCATCGCAAGTACCAAGGCGGGAAAAGAGTCGTACAACTCAAAATGGAGTGCACCTCGCAAACATGTCCGTTGGTCGACCCTTAACATGGGTGGAAACGTGCGTTGACCACTGACATCCGTCAGAGTTACTGCAGCGACCTGACAACCGGGAAACCCAAGTAGGCAAGCGCGAAAGGATGTTGCAAAAGGCACGGATGTGACTGCCTATCGACCTTGTAAGACTTATCATTGGCTCATTTGAATCTTGGCGGGAATATTCAAACTGTCTCGGAGTTCATTCGCGTGTATTTGAGGGAGCCCTTAGACTATCTCGGAACCCCCTCTCAAGAGCACCACGCACTGCTCTTGCGCAGTGCCGCCATCCATTTTCTCAAAGGGAAGGTTGCGAGGGAAGCTCCAGAGCCTTGACGTCCTAGGGCCCAACGAAGTCCACAAGCTATGTCGTTCCTCACCGGAGACCCGTCGTGGTCGCGTCTCGCCATCGTCGCCGCAGTCGTTGCCGCTGCCGCCGTTGCCGCGGCCGCCGCTTCTGTCGCATGGATCGCCGCTTCTGCACCTTCCTCGGAATCCTCTTCAGCCTCCGCGTCAGCATCGTCGGACGAGAAGAGGAGGAGAAAAAAGGAGGAGGACGCAAGGGCTGCCCAGGACGTCATCGGAGACAAAAGCCCCTCAGAGTCCCTAGCTGACGTCATCGTCTCTAGAGCAGACGGCGGAACCTTCCGTGCAGTTTCGGATGCCGATTCGGGGCCTCATTCTCTTTCGGCAGCAGTAACTGGGGGCTCTGCTGGCCTCGGAGCGGACGCAGCAGAGACCTCGAAGGACGCCGCAACAGAAAGTGCTGCAGAGGAGGAAGAAGCAGCGGCAGCAACGCAGGACGGGGGGAAGCCGCAGGCGAAGTTTCTCACCAGGCTCACGGACAACTCGCGGACACCCTTTCGGCATTTCTCGCGAAATCGTGAGTTTCTCTCAAGCCGTCAGCTTGAGCCGCCCCTCTCCCCCTTGGAAAACCACTAGGGTCGGGGTGGGGGGGAAGGGGGGGGGGGGGGGGGGGGGGGGGGGGGGGGAGTGGGGAGTGGGAACCTGCTGGACCTTTGTCGTAGTGCCCTGGTGACTCTCTCTCACTTTGCTTCCCATGGTCCATGCATTTGTGCCACCCCCCCCCCCCCCCCCCCCCCCCCCCCCCTTCCCCCCCACCCCGGCCCTAGTGGTTTTCCGAGGGGGAGAGGGGCGGCTA
>SZWC01007808.1:21561-32768 GCA_023375785.1 Penium margaritaceum | reverse complement strand
AGAGAGAGAGGAAGAGAGAGAAAGTGAGAGAAAGAGAGGGAGGGAGGGAGGGAGAGAGAGAGGGGGTGTGGAGGGAAAGAGGGGGAAAAGAAGGAGAAAGCAGACCGGTGGAAGGAGGAGCCGGGCTAACATGAAGGGACTCCTTACAAAGCAAAGTAGGGAGGGAGGGATAGAGGAGCGAGTGAGGAAGGGAGCGCGTGGGTTAGGGAGGGATGGAGGGATGGAGGGATGGAGGGAGGGACGGACAAACGGACAAGCGGAGGAAGGGGTCGTGAGAGGAGGGATGGACGAAAGCAGGTAGAAAAGAGGAGAGTTCGGAGGGTGAAGGGTGCTTCAGAGAGTGGGATAGAGGTGAAGGACTGTGGGAAAGAAGAAGGAAGGGGTTTGGAGGAGGAATGGAGGGAGGAGTGAAGGGATGGAGGCATACAAGGGTGTGGGGAGGGACAATGGGAAGGAGGCTCAAGACCGTGAAAGGATGAGCAATAGAAGAAGACCATGTGAGGAGGAGGGACAGGAGGGGAGGAGAGGGGAGAGGGAACAGGGGACAGGGGACCGGGGAGGAGGGACAGGGGAGAGGGGTGAGAGAAAAGGAGAGAGTGGAGAGGGGAGAGAGGACGGGATGAGAGGGAACGGAGAGATGGGAGAGGGTAGAAGGGAGACGGAAGAGGGGACATGAAAGACGGGAGAGGAAAGTGGGGAGAGGGAAGAGGGGAGAGGGAAGAGGGGAGAGGGAAGAGGGGAGAGGGGAGAGGGGAGAGGGTAAAGGGTAGAGAGAAGGGAGAGGGAAGAGGGACGAGGGGAGAGGGGAGAGGGGAGAGGGGAGAGGTTGGAGAAGAAGTTGTTGGGCACGACAGCTCACCATAAGAACGGACTGTTGTTGCGATCAGCGGCGGTTGGAGCACAGCTTACGCACAGCAGAACAGCTTGCGGACAGCAGCACAGCTTGGGGACAGCAGAACAGCTTGGGGACAGCAGCACAGCTTGCGGACAGCAGCACAGCTTGGGGACAGCAGAACAGCTTGGGGACAGCAGCACAACTTGCGGACAGCAGCTCGGGGAAGCAGACTGATTGAGCCCAAAAGGCAGCTTGCGCTTCGACTAACAAGGGCTGATGCGACGCAGAATCGCCCAAGACATGAATATGTGGGGCGGGAACAGGAGGCTTGGAGGGAAGGGAAATGATAGGGGAACGACTGGGGGGGGAGGGGGTGGGGGGGGGGGGGGGGGGGGATGGATTCTGCAGCTTAGATTCACCACAACGGAGATGTTCCGCTCGCAGCGGGGAACAGAGGCGGACTCGAGAACAGCAGGGAAGCAACGATCCAGAGCTCGGTGATTTGGTTGGCCAGAATTGTGGCCACGTTGGTGTGCGAGGAAAGTTCCTAACAAGGATAACTCAACAGGACAGGACCCCCACCACCTCCATACAACTTGCGATGGGACTGCGCCTGTGTGCATGTGTGCCTCGAGGCATCAGAACGGCACAGGCAGACCTGAGCAGTCGTTGCACACGAAATGTTTTTTTGGGGCCCCTTTTTGACATGGGCTGGCGCTCACATACCAAATGTAACAAGCGTAGGGGAAGCTTGACCCACTCAGCCAAAGCCGCAGTAGTTAAGGGTCTCCGATCCTCAACTCATCCCATTCGTCACCCCATATACCAAGAACCATTCAAGCCACTTGGCACATCTCGCTCTACAAGAACTCAGTAATCATTGCACACTAAATGTTTTTTTGGGGCCCCTTTTTTACATGGGATGGGTTACTCATGACCCACCTTTTCACGTGAGTTGGGAAGCCCCATCGAAATGCTCATCAAAACATTTTGAACCTTGCTACGATTTCACATCACGTACACATAGACACACTTGCTCGCAGACACGAGTCAAAACAAACTATCCTTTGTGCCCTGTCGGTTTGTCTAGCCCCTTCTTGGTTAAATTTCAATGGACCCCTTTGCTTTATTTATGCATCAAAGCAAATTTTCAAATTGAAAGCTTTTCTTTCACTAGTTAAGACTTGTGAAAAGAAAGTAAGGTTCGAAATCCCCATTGTTTCGCTCGATAGATCACCGTTGTCCATAATCGAAAACGAAAGAATAGCGGTGCCCATATTTTCAAATGTGCGAGCAAAAAACCAAAGTTAACTTTGCTCTTGAAGTCGGACGTCACCGACATCTGTGCCCACGGTTAGTGTCAGTCATGGGCACGCTTGACATATGTTTCATGGTTTTAAGTCATTTTGACATAGATTTCAGCAACCACGCGGAAACGACTGTCGTCGGCGGTCGTACGCATAACATGGAGAGAATTTGACATGGTTTGTTAGGTCTCTGATGCCTTCCTCACGAGATTCTTACATGTGATAATACAACTCTTCGGCTTGTACAAACGCGCTGCACATCATAAAGCCAATTGTGTCATCTGAGTCCGTTGATGGAAGGATCCTCGAAGTTTAATGAATTGCACATTGGTTCTCCTCAAACGCGTCCCTGTGTTTCAACGCATTCGTATCTTGATATCTGACTTTGACAGCATGTCAGGTTTCACAGTCTGCTGGTTTCCCGAGTCACTATGTGCCTCCCGTCATGCACGGCTACCACGTGCTTCCCACGGTTGCAGTCATACCTAATGCTGGAAAACATTTTCTAATCCACGTCGAGAGTTGCGGCTTGTGGGGGGTTCTCGCCTTGCAGTGCATTGTGGTGCATCGAAACATCGATGATGTTCCTCATGCCCATGGCGGCCTCATTGACGGCGCATGCGAGACGACTGTGGGTATCCCAGTTATATTCAGCCATGTTTCATGAACAACATGCCCATGATGTCTCCAGATGGCGGGGACCATGCACCAGAGAGGTAGCGGAGCTCTCACATCATCCTGGTTCCCACCGAACTACAGCGACGACGACTTGACTGATGATCCGTGCTTGACGCGCCAGGCACCCACCGCCGAGAACGACGATGCACCGCCCCCTGCAGTCGATGGGGCCCCACGCCCTGAAGCTAAGGGTCCCCTCAGGATGTCCCATGTAGGGGGGCGTGTGCACTCAACCAAGGGCCTGCCCGTCGGGTCTTTGCCATCACCAGTCTTGCAGCACTGAGATGCCCACCCGACATCAAGCAAGGGCTTGTCCGGCGAGGATGCCCTAACATGGAGGCCCCAACCCTCGAGCAGATGGCGCCCGCACGCATTGCCGAGCTCGATGCAGAGCGTCGCATGAGGGCCTCCTGCCCGACGAACGTGGACGCCATGGGGTACTCAGGGGATGAGGCGGATGATGCAACCCCCGCCGAAGAGGAGGTAGAGTCGGAGGAGGAGGAGGAGGAGGCGGAGGAGGAGGAGGAGGATGCGGAGGATGCGGAGGGGGAGGAGGAGGAGGGGGGGGCGAGGAGGAGGAAGAGGGCGAGGAGGGGGTTGAAGGGGGGCAGGCAGGGGTAGAGGAGGAGGAGGAGGGGGGAAGGGGGGGCAAGAGTTCGTCGAACCCGTCTCAGTGTCCAGTGACGAGGAAGGGGTCGACCACCATGATGCGGAGGACCGTGAAGAGGCATGGATGGCCTTCCATGCCGAGGTGGACAGCATCAATCGCTCCTTCGGCCTTTGGTGAGTGTGGGTCAACTAGTTTTCAGTGCCATTACATTATTGCAACTCTGCTTTGAATTTCATTCATGTTTTCTAACATGGATATCTTTCCATGTGTGTGCTTTGCAGACATCACCAAAGTGAAGTTCGTCAAGAGGAGGTGCATGCCAGATCACAAGTGACCCGAGATTGCACTCCTGCAGTAGATTAGGTTTCAGTTGTGGTGTACTTGAATTTTGTTCAGCTCCTAGTCACACACAGTTGTAATGCCCAGTGCCTGAGCTTTTGCATTCCTCCCTCTCCATATTGAATGAAGTCCACATTCCTTTACTATGAAAATGATTCACTACCAGAACCCACAATTGGGACGATAGCTTTGTTGAAGTATGGATGTGTTGTAGTGCACAATGATGTCCACATATTTCAATCCAAAGTATGTGCCTAAAGCACCTACCAAGTGTACATATAGACTCTACAGACGTTCATTTCGTTCTCTTTGAATCAATTGTCTCAAAGAACAAGAAACATGAGTACATGTGACTAACCAGACTTGACCGTCATCTTCCTGATGGGAGTTGGTGCGACATTGGTGTGTCAGACACTGTATTCCTACTTGTGGCAACCAACAAGTACATGTAGGCATGTGCCATTGTACAACGACACACAACATCGCATCTCCAATGGATGCCTACACGAGTGAAGCAGAAGCAGTGGAAAGGCATGGGGAAGATGTCTTCTATGAGGGAGGAGACGAAGAAGACGAAGAGGTCGACTCTCTTGATGCCGATGAGGAAATATTCTTTGATGCAATGGGATGTCAAGGACGGCAGGGATGTGGATGCGACTTGTGCCACTGGCTCTGGCTGTGCAGTGTCCTGGATCCAAAGGAGTTAGATCCATAGTGGATTGGGTTATACTTCCTGAAATCATACAACAATGTCCATACTTGGGCCATCAACATTACTTCCATGCCCAGACTAGTCACACAAATAAAACTGTAGTGCCCATAGTTGTCAATGAAATGTTAATAAACAGCCCATAGTTGTCAATACCATATTGCTTTTATGCCCGGAAATGTCACAAACATAAACAACATATACCCATATCTTTCATTGAAATAATAGTCCAATGCCCATAGTTCGATACCTAGAAATGTCCTTGAAATAAAACTCGGATGCCCATACATGTTACTGAAAGAATACTCGCATACCCTGAAATGTAAATGCAATAAACCTCGGAAGCCCATAGTTGTCACTGAGATAATACTTGCATACCCAGAATTGTCAATGCAATAAACCTCGGAAGCCCATACTTGTCACGGAGATAATACTCGCATACGCAGAATTGTCAATGGAATGAAACTGGGATGCCCATATTTATCATTGAAATAATACTCGCATACCCAGAAATGTCAATGAAATAAAACTTGGATGCCCGTACTTTCATAATCGAATGCCCACTACGGACTCGGTGGCTTGGTCCATGTCCACGACTCCCATAGCTCGGGACAGTTGGGCGGCCTGCTACCGGGCATGGGCACTCCCAAGTTCCAAGCCATGTGCTTCGGAGTCAGAGGAGCTCGAGCCCATGATGGTTCTTCATGTCCCAACTCTCACTTGCGTGCTACATTGCGGTCCCACGCCTCCTTCAATGCGACCCATGCCCGATGTGCCGCCCGGGGGTCCGCTACGGGAGTACCCCATCCATGATGTGCCAGGCCATTTGGACGGACGTCGTTGTCCATGTCGATCCAACGTGTTAGTCCACGTTCGACAGTTGGAGTAAACTTAGCGCATTGTACTGACGGAGGAACACCTAAAATACACACGTTAGTACCCGTTCATAGTGCGAACCGGTACAAAAACCAGGTTCACTAGTTCAACCTGTTCGCGTGACCCTGAGTGGACGTCGGTACATGTCGTCGATATCCGTTGATGGTGCGTACGGTGTTGGAAAATTCCACCGTGGACAACATGTGATTGGCGATGGCCGCGTCCATTCGGCGTGCATTCATTGGCGACGGCAGGTGAAGCCTCTTCGGTGCGACGCGCAAACATCGGCTACAGCGCGACGATGTCGGTCCACATGCATGGCAAGGACAAAAAAAAGCAGAGGCTGCGAAAGCTAGGCTGGCAACATGCGAGGTTCGTTTACGACATGCAAGACCATGAAGAATCAATACTTCGAGCGAATAGTGGATACAGTTGACATGATTTTCGGTTTTTCCTCACACAATGAAAACCATGGGCACCGCTGTCACCTCGTTTCCGACAATGGACCGCATGCATGTCGGTTTCGACTTTGGACACCGCCGTTGGTTCGCTTTCGAGTATGGACACGGCGGATCTATCGACCGAAACCATGGACTTCGGAGTGTTTATGCCCTTTACTTTTTCTACTTGCCGGGGCTGATTCCCTTTCATCAGAACATGCGCCACATCTCGCAAACCCCCCAAAACCCTCAACAAACCCTATAGTTTAAATGTGGGGGGGGGGGAAGGGGTTGGCAGGGTCATGTGAGCTCACAAGAAGGTTTTGCCGCAAAACCCGTCCTTCGAGCTCGCGATGACGGGCAAAGTTTGACTCTGCCCTCGAAGTCAAAATCCATGTCAAATCTGTTGAATTCATGAAATATATGTCAGTCGTACCTGTTTTCGCTTGAAGAACAAAAAACATGGGCTTCGCTACCATTTCGTTTTTGATAATGAAGAGTGGTGATCTATCAACTGAAACGAGGGGTACATTACTACTTCGTCCAAAGAGTAAACTTAACGAACAAATTCCATCCACAAGATTTCATCTGAATGCCAAAAAGAGGTGTTATAGAGTGGGAGGGCATTCCTTTTTACCCACCATTTGAAAAAGTTCTACGCAGGTTACCCACATTTGAAAACTTCATTTACGTATCAGCCAGTTGTGGGAGCAGATGACTATTATGCCCACTTTTTGGCAGGTGCCTTCCGTTCTCCCCGAACTTTTTAATCATTGCGCACCATGTCCAAAGTTTTAAAAATACGCACGCTTTACCCACTTTTTACGAGTTGACTCCGATACCCACTTTGAACATCCGCCTGTCACTAAACGTGACGAGCGAATGTCCAAGGCTCGTGCTCCTAGACATTGTGAATCTTGCAAAACGGGCCCCACATCATCCCTGTCACATTTGACATTGGCTATTGAGGACCTATAATCTTATGTTCTGAAATGTTCTTTCATTCCTTCGTTGACAAATTGTTCCACGAACCGCCAATAAAGTCGATCGAACAAGGGACAAAAATCTTGAGCTGTTAGATTGTAAGATCCTACGAATCGTGACTTACCGTGTTTACAAAGAGACAAATGTCTGAATAATCGGCATGTGCAATACTCATGTGGGTCGTACTCCCCTCGCTTCGCCGGCTCCGCCCGCGCAAACATAGAAAACCCTAAATCCGCGAATGGGGGTTCGCAAGTCCAAAACAAAAAAAAACAAAAGGCTGATCGCTCGATCGCGATTCTCGTGACGAGTGGGGTGACACATCACCCCACTCGCTTCGCTCGATTGGCGACTTGCATTGCTGATCAGGCATGGCCATGCAATGGGAGCGGCGTAGCTTTTTTTTTTTTTTTCACTTTTTGGATATGGCGTGGTTACTATTTCCCTCATGGATATCTCAGGCTTATGTTGGCGCTTTCGCGGATACATCAACCATATCGCCGTTCATTTTTTCTCAACATTTTTTCTCGACATGGTGCAAGAATACCTGCAGGCCATGTTGTCTACACATCTCACTTGTTCACTATTCTCATACAAGACTACTCGCATTGACATTGTACCCAATGCAGGCCATGTTGTACGCACGCTTGCTTCCTAAATTGTGCTTCTTTATGTCATGGACTGCACATAGTGCTCCCATCCCCCATTGCTGCCACACCCCCTAATCGCACATCCTACTCCGCTATTGGCATGAGAGAATGGACCTCCCCCTTTGACCTTGCGTTTCATGCACAAAAAAGTCCAACACAATTCACGGGCTCTGTAACTATGGCCATTTTGCCTTTAATGGAAGGAAAGCAAATACATAGATGGAATAATGACATGTCCTTTTGTTGGTCTGGGCTCCATAAGCTCCGAAGGAGACCTTCATGAAGAGCCCACACCCAATAACTAAGGTTGTTGCCGCGAAGTTGCACGTCACCTACGTTGAATGGAAACCAAAGCACGAAGCAGAAACGAACAAAGCATCGTCAGAGGATTTACACAGACGCCGTCCGCTTCCTTATCCCTGGGATGAAGTTGGAGATCTCAACCACGAGCTCCTCAAAGCTCCGCACGAGCTGCTCGTGGATGTCGCGGTCCTCCTCTTTCACCGCCTTTCCGTGCACCACCGTCGCCTTCTTGCACACGACAACAAAGTGCACGATCGTGGCCGTGAGGTCCTCCAGGTCCTGCAGGCTGAGCTGCGTCGTGCCGCCCTCCTTGGGCCGGATGACGCCGTCGTTGCTCGCCTGGTAGAACGCCATGCACACGCCCAGCACGCCGCTGTTCACCTGCAGCGCCACGCTGCCCTGCAGCAGCCGCTGCAGGCTCTGCAGACGGGGGAGTTGGAGGTGCGCGGTGGCGCCGGCGTCGCGGCCACCGAGTTGTGCCGCCATCTCCACCTCGAGCGCGTGCGCTCGCGAATCGATGATCTCCACCGCACATTCCACCGGGGTGTACTCTCGCACCTGCGAGCACACGCAACGACATAAAACTCTTGATCAGGCCCAGGAAGGGTTTTCTGCATCATCCGCTTGCAAGGGACACTGCACCAAGGGATCTGCACAGAATTACTGCAGGCTCTACTGTCGCATGCGCGGGGATGAGCAGCAACTGACAGCTAAAACGTTACTGCACAAAACTCTTGATGGGGGGAAGATTGCACCAAGAAACCTGCAGCAAAGGAAAAGCATTGCACCGCACATTGAAGCACAGTGAACTCTCCAATCACACCTAGCACCTGAGGCCATCCGCTGGCATGCGACCGCTCAGCAAAAGGTGCGCGATCCAGTGCAATGAACAACCGGGAGGAAAGGGAAACCCCATCCCCCAGTTCCCTCACCTCTGATCGTACGACAGGCTGCCGGCTGATGAGGGAAGGGAGCGTGCTCTGAGTGTACAGCAGCGTCCTCCTCTTCCACTGCTCCTCCATCTTCCCCTGCATCTTCCCATTCACCGTGAACGGCGTGTCAAACATGAAGCACCCAAAGATCGGCGCTCCCGCCGCCGATGGCTCGAGAGGCCGCCCAAGCCACCGGTCCTCCCCTTCTCCCACCACGGGCTCGACAGCTGTGATCTGCATGTGCACCATGCCCGGCTTGAGGTTGGCGGGGTCGACCGCCTTGGAGTCCTGGATGATGTGGAGCGGCTCCTCGCCCTTCGACCGCGCATCGTACAGCTTTCGTAGTTTCTCGATGATGTCGCCCAGTCGCACGCCTCTCGGCTCTCGGTAGATGAACTCCCTGTGGGCAGCAGGTGATGTACAAGGCACCACACAAGAAATGAAGATGTCTTCCCAACACAATTCTCTCTGTGGTCCTCCTCCATCCCTTCCTTCCCTTTCCTCCCCCCTCCCCAGGGCACAATCCAAAGCGATGAAGTACAAACAGTCCACTGAGAAAGGATTAGACTGAGTTTTGCATAATGGAATGTTCACTGACAAAGACAATGTTCACTCCAATGTTCACTCATACCATTGGGATAGGTTTCACCTTTCCCAATGCTATGAGTGTAAAGCTCCGAAGCTGGAAAGCAGGGTTCAGATCCCAGATGTGAGGTCTTCGTCTAGGCCGCACATGGGCTGGGCTGGCCAGGGCTTGAGATCAAAATTGGGCAACTGCCCTGAGGACCTGCGGTGCCGGTAGGATGACAAAGCTGGTTAGAACCCCATCACCAAAAAAAATAAAAAATAAAGAAAGATGCGCCATGCCATGTGGAGAGAGAAAGGTGTGCATGCTGCTGCTGCTGCTGCTGCTGCTGCAACCGCTGCTGCTGCTTCTGCTGATGCTGCTGCACAACACGATGGACAAACACGATCTTCTCGGGATCACGGCCAAAAGAATGAGGTCCAGAAGAAGAAACAACACCTGACACGGGAGGCACACAAATGCGCCACATAACCTCTTGTGTCGATGTAGTCAACGCGCTTTTCACAGCATCCATAATACATTCCCATTCTTAATTCTTTCGTTTCCTTGCGCCCACCTTCCGTTGATGTAGCCGAATCGCTCGCCGTAGAACCCCACTCTGTAGTAGGCGGCGTCTCGGAACGGAATGGGGCTGGCCTCTTGCACCAGTATGGACTCGTACACGCTCGTCAACGACGTGTGGCATTTCGACAGCTGCGGAAAAGAAGAGACAAGAAGAGACACGGGAGGATGTGCAGGGGGTGGAGGGGGGAGANGGGGGGGGGGGGGGGGGGGGGGGGGGGGGGCGTGTGTGACTTCCAGGACCAAATGCCAATCGGTCCATCTCGCATCAGAGACAGGCAGCATCAATCAGAGCAGCTCGGCAACGTCGTATGCCGATTCTATGGCAGCTTACCCGTCAACGCAACGCCATCATGTCAATGCAATGCCATCATGTCAACGCAACGTCATCCCGTCAATGCCAACACCAAACCCATGGTGGCATCACCGTCAACAAAAGCACTAAGCAGTGATGATGTCGCCGTCGATGCGATATTCACATGTATGGTGAGAGGCAACAGCCAAGACGAAACGCTCGTAGACTTTGGGCCCACCAAAATCACCCTGATAACACGCACGAATACGCACCTGCTGGTAGTCTCGTCTCGCCTTGAACGCGGGCAGCATCAGACTGAGCAATTCCGCGCAAAAGTGGAACAGCTCCGCTTTCGAGAAGAAGGTGGAGGCCATCTGTAGGTACTTGACGGCACTGTCGACGGTGAGGGAGGACGCACCGAAGCCCTCCATGAAGGCCTTAGCACGCCATTGGTGCCGCGCGAGCGGACACACACGCCACAGCACGTCCAGGTGCTCCTTGCCCCAGATGTTGTAGCCCAGCCCTTGCAGCGCCTGCGGGAGTTAGCAAGGGGGTTTGATGGGGGGGATGGTAGGATGAGGGGAGTGGCAGGATGTTGGGCTACAGGAGGGGTTGCAACCACGAAGAGATACATCTTCCTCAGACATTTTGCAAAGTGTTTGAGAACCATGCATCAGCCCCTTGCAGCGCGTGCGAAAGTAAGAGGGATCGATGGGAGGAGGACGGGAGGTATGGGAGGACTTGAAACTATGACGGAGAAATGATGACTACTCAGACAGTTCTTCAACATCCAGCGACTGCATACATGCACCGCAAACACACCGAGGTGCAGCTTGTCGATACGCTGAAGCCTAGCCCTTGCTGTGTGTGTGCAAGTGAAAGGTGTGTGTGATGTTGAAGCCTAACCATTGCTGTGTGTGTGCAAGTGAAAGGTGTGTGAGACGTGGGGAACTCACACGGTGGGAGCAGGCCACAAAAACGCAAGCTGAGTTTTTGTTCACACTTCGCAACTGTTCCCTTTGCACCACACTTCCTTCACAAGCGTGTGCTGGCTTTGCACTACACTTGCTTCACACGTGTGTGCTGGCTTTGCACTACACTT
>SZWC01007807.1:103105-117620 GCA_023375785.1 Penium margaritaceum | reverse complement strand
ACATGCCACGTGGCTGCCCTCAATCAACGGCGACCACTGCTCCTTGACGAGGAGCATCGAGCCTCGGCGCGTGTAGACTGCGGACCCGGTCTGCCGTCCTCCTCCCGAGCTCTCGGTGAGGTCCACGGCTTCCGCTGCGCACGTCTCCATGTGGCCCATTTTGCCACAACGCCCGATGGCTCTCCAGATTGCACCACCTCCAGTGGTGCCGTGCGGACGCGTCTCGCTCCCGTTGTCCCCGCCTCCAGCGTGGTGACGGGCGATGTGCACGGAGGACGACGCAGTCCCTTGCTCCCATGTTGTCCAGCACTCTGTTTGCCAAGCTCCGGTTGTACCGAGAGGAGTAGCCTTGCCGTTGAGCAAAGCCACCGGCAGCACCATAGTGCAGCAGAGAGGCACGCCTCCTCGCACGAAGCGGTGAGCGTGCAACTCAATCTGCTGCGAATGCTCCTCTGCGATGTTGTCGATGTCTTGGAGGGTTTGAGGCGAGTCGACGTTAGAGTTGACAACTTCAGTTGCGAACGGGAACCATGGCTGATTTCTGCCCATCTCACTGCCCCAAGGCAGTTCATGGCATGGCTCAACCAAGCCTGCTGCTGCTTTGCATCAAGAAGCGTTTCGGCGACGACGTAGATTTTTTTTTTGTGCCGCCCGCCTTCTTGCATGGACTTGCTGCAGCTACGTCCGACCCTTCAACGGCATGCCACATGCCGTCTTCCTCGTTCTGCTGCCACCTGAGCACGCATGGAGCCCAGCCTGGACTCCACTTGTCGCTCGTGTTGTGCACACCATGCACCATGGTGGTGACTGCTCCAGTCATGTCGTTGCTCGCGGAAGCCGTGCGTCGCCATCGGTCGTGACCCAAGTGGGCCCATAACCCTTTGTCGGAAATCGCTTCCCGACTGTCCACGACCGGGCACGCAGCTCTCACAGGGGTGGGAGCTTGAGGCATGGCGAGCAACGACGGTTTTTGACTGACGGTGCGCTTTGGGTCGCCACACCGAATGTGAGAGGTCACATGAGCAGAACCATGGCAGAACGCAGGAGGGGAACTTCGGACGGAAATGACGTCGTTTTGAGCCACTTAATGGACACGTACATGATCTGACGAGTTATAGTGCTTGTCACAAGCTTTCCAACGCACCAAACCGCGCACGATTCGGAGCAGCGTAGCGCCCGCTACGCTCTCCCATGTGCATCATTGCAACTCAGCCTTCTGCCACACCACCAGCGTGAGTGACGGGCGTCCGAAGCGCCCTGGTCGCCAATGAAGCATCAAGTCGCCTTTCCGAGGCGCCCATGGCTCCAATGAACCATGGGATATTGGTCTTACATCCCTCAAGGGGCGCCTTGGCCTTGGTCTGCGTGCTGGGAGTCGAACTCCTCACCGTCGGACCTATTTTTCCGACGGACGAGTGGTCAGCCGACCAAACCCGGCTGGCTGCACCACCCAACTTTGACAAGCCATATCTCCCTCATTTCTAGGCCGATTGCTGCGATTCAACTTGCGTTGGATCCAGCACATCGCCTACTTTAAGGATATACTCTCAGATCATATGAACACACACCAAGCTAAGTTCTATCTTATTCGACAACTCAGCCACATGGCTGAGACTCTACCACATGGCAAAGTGGCCGGCCTCAAGTGCCGCCTCGTCATCAGCCATGGCCACGGGCTGTTTTGCCCTGTTCCATGCTCTAGACCTCCAGCCTTGATCCTGCATGTCTTCTTCTGTGCCAACCAACTTCTCACGACTCCTTCGTCGTGAGCACTGCTCCGTCGATGATGCCGATGTTGCTGGTGCACTCAGATGATGCAGGCCATATGTGTGTGGTGCTGCAAGGGTGCAACACCCATGCCCACTTGCGCATGTGTGAGCTGGCATCTTGGTGCTGACGAGATGTCAGCCACCTCACCACTCACACAACGGCATGATGAGGGGCGAAAATTCCTGACACTTTCAATCTCGTGCCCAGTGTACGAGGCATGCAAACGGCTACAGGTCACCGCGCGATATGTAGAGGCGATCAGGCAGCTCGCTTCCTGTCTAGGTCATAGACGTTCAAACTTGCATCGAGCCATCCTTACGGTACAGCGCCAGGGCCAGCGGTACCCTACAAAAGCAATCCATTGTGAGCCGTTTAACACACATTCTTCCATAAGAAGTGGAGCATTCTACCGAGGAAGAAATAATTTTAAATAAACCATCTCACGAATGTGAGGAATGCATATAATATTATTAGAATCTATGCAAAAAATGTCTAACTAAAATTATTAATGCTCATGTACCCGAGTGTTTGAACACTCATGGGTAGAAGCAGCCAATAATGTTGCTTCAATACGGAAAGGATATTCTAGATGTGGATGACACCCAATAATGCTCATCCCAAGATTCTAATGCAAACTATTGTACGCTAAGGGGAATCTTGATTGCTTCTTTCTCCCTCCGTAATCGCAGGAGGGTAAGAGAGGGAATTGTTGCCTAGAGCCATTTTAGCCTCGCTCACGCCAGCCCACAAGAGGCAACAAAGCGGCCGTTGAAGATGTCGCCACACCTTGAGCTTCAAAAAAAAGAGACGAATCGTTCCCGGTGCATAGATGCCAAATGACAATGGAGGGTAAGAAACGGTGGAGAGACCGTTATGGATGGTGCAAGTGAATGTACTAAAGTCAAAGAAGTGAATGGGAGTAGAGACCTGGGAGGTTTTAAAGACATCCAGCCTCCCACGCTCCCACTCATGCGACGAGCTTTCAAAGGGGGCAAGCTCCACCCACAAGATTAAACATGGCACCTAGAGTAAACTCGGTGACATTAACCCCAAGGAACGCAACCCATACGGGCCCACAATGACAAAGACCTAAAAGAGAAATGCATAAGCAGCATGCTTGTCGCAATTTTACATCACAATACTCCAAGCCAGTCCGGTCCCGGTTCACCTGCCACATCCCGCATTCCGAACGGCTCAGATGGCATGACCAATCAGACTTCTCCAGTCTGACCATCCAACCGTCCGCATCCACCACGACCAACGGCAACGGACCATCCACGCAACGTAACGACCGGCAAGTTCTACCGACAACAGTCATGCGTCCTGGTCCGTTCATCATGGCTACGTCCAAGGCTCGGCAGAAGAAGCACGTCCTCCACTCAACACGGGAGGACCACCAAGAGCTCAAGATCGTGCGGAGCCGCACCGTGCCTCCACACGGCTCAGACACAGAAGCAGCAGCAGCAGCACAATGGCGGTTGCAGCTTCACATCTCGCACCGCCCGCCCTAATGGGTGTAGGCGCTTGTACTCTAGCTCTAGGGCTAGCTAGGACCATCCAGTACTAATAGCAATAGGACCCCTGTACTCCATTGTCTCAGTTGACTTCCTCATTTTCCTCAGTTATTCCTCGTTTCCTCAGTATTTGTCTCGCTTCCTCAATTCATTGCCTCAGTTCAATCGCAACATCTCTCTGGCCCTCGGCCCCTCGCTTCCACTCAGGCCTCTGGTCCTCATTCAGCTTTGTGAACTTCACAGTTGGTGTCTTCTCATTGCCATCCTGCATCACTCCTCGCTGCTGCGGTATCCGGCTCGCTGCGGCCTTCGGCCCCGCGCTAGAGATTAAGCCTTGGTATGTGGAAAGCACAATCGCAACACAAAGATAGACTTGGAGATGTCTGGAATCCATAACTGGAAAACATAGATCATGGCAGGTTAATTACAATGAATAGAGAACAAGGTATTTATCATGTTCAACCGGCTAATCCTGGCCCTAGCCTTCTACTCTCCTAGCTTTCTACAACAAGGTACTTGCACCCTAACCCGGTACCCTACTTGCACCTAATGCTTAGTGCAAGAAGTACATGGCTGCCGATCGTCCAGATCAACGGTTCTTCTTGTATCTCGTGTTGTGTCCCTGCGATGGGCGCGCACTGCTCCGACGATCTTCTTTGTGCACCGAATGTCACTGCGTATGCTTCCCGGCAGTGAGTGCGGTCGTCTTGTTGCACATGCCACCAGAAGTATTGTGACCATCGCACGGGCCTTGTTGCCGGTTTTGCTCCTGCCATTGACCATGCACGTTGTCAGGCTTGGCTGGGAGACAGCCCCTCGGTGGGTCCCGTAACCATTATTGTACTCACCAAGAGGGTGAAAGCCATCCTTGCATGGCGTGTTTGGAATGCCACATGAGCTGCAAGCGAAAGCACTGCTCGCTCGCTCGCTTGCTCCCCCTCCTCCTCCTCCTCCTCCTCCTCCTTCTCCTCCTCCTCCTCCTCCTCCTCCTCCTCCTCCTCCCCGTCTCCATGATAGAGTGGAGGTGAGCTCGGCCGTGAGCATGATTTTTGGAAATTGGAAAAATGCCCAACTGGGGGATGTCATCCAAATGTGAACAAGCCCCGAGTATGCCAAAAAAACAGGACACCTTGTTACACCGGGGTTATTCAAGCCGAGAGGAAACAATGGATGGTCCGGTATTTATTCCGTTGACTGATCCAGTTGTGACCAGATTAGTATATGAAGACACTACCAAAGGGACAGGGTGGATGTGACGAGAGGTAAGGAATGAGAGGAGGACACGGATGAGGGAGATGACAAGAGATGTAGGAGATGCAAGCAAGTATTGTACCACTAAAGCGCGAGGACCAGATGATGATGACGACAAGGACAAAGAAGATGGAGCGGGTATTGACGGCGTCTACCGATCAGGCATCGAGGCTAAGACAGGCTAAGGATCCTCTTCCAAAAAAACGAGTGTGGAGAAGGAGGATAAGGAGGCGTGACACTCTTTTTTTCTGAAGAAGATAGAATCGATAATAAGAAAAGGCATCTTTTAATTCAACGACATGACGACGCTCGCAATCTAAAAAACGCCATGTCTTAGATTGAGCAAAGGCGTCAAAGAAGGGGCACATGTGACTACGGAAAGATAGTTTCCCATTGCGGACGTCCTGAAAGAGCAAGATAGCGGAATGAAGCTCCACAATAAAACAAGATGGAGGTCGACCCGATGATTGTGCCTTGGGCAGGTGCCCGAGACAAACCCGGTTCCAGACCCATGTCATGTAGTTCATTAAATCAGAGGTAACGAGCAGGGAGAGACTAGAATTGGATTGAAGAGCACTCACACAACTGGTAAGCATGCGTTTCAGCACTTTGGAAGTCCATTATATTGGGATGTCTTTGGAGAGGTGAGCCCCAGACGCACCCCGTGGGATTCAAGAAGAAAAGCGGTAGGACCAATGAACTCACCACCACAGTCAATGCGGAGAACACACAAGGACCACTAACTTGCAAGCTTAGTGTTAACAAGCCAGGTGTCAAGCATGAAATAAACGTTTCTCTTTTGGTAAAGAGTGAATGCCCAACAATAGAAAGGGAATTGATGATTCATACACAAGACATCTTGACCCTACCTGTCAAGGAAGTAATGGGATAGGAGCCCCATGCCATTTGCATGAACAAGGTCCACGGGGTGCATAGAATGCATGTCAGAAGATGGGACTAGGGTCCAATGCATTTTACTATCAGGAAAGTCCAGGCTATCATTGATCTAAGGCAATGGGAGCGTAGAGGGGTCCAAGCCAACATCATGTGCTTGATAACATCGATATGCCCATGCCCAAGATGATGACATAGTAAACAGTATGTTCAGACGAGAACAAGGAGGTGGAGTGAACAAGAGCTCTGCCAAAAGGAGGAGCTGAATGCACAAACCAAGACACGCACTATGCCGCTTATAGTAAACACCAAGAAGAACAAAATGACCATTGGAAGACGGTGAGACAATCCTGATACCATGATTGGCAGAAAATTGTATACCCTGCTCATTGAGGATGTTTTCAGAAAACAAGGTGACTTCCAAGGAAGGTTGGTATGGAATGTCAATAAATAATAGAACACAACCGGGCCCAGCAAAGCAAATAATACTGACTTCATGAACAAGAAGCATCTTACCACAGCCAGTACAGTTGAAGCGAACACAATCAATGGGGTTCAGGATGAAAAATGTGGCATGGAGAGACATCATTTGGTAGGTGGCTCTTGAATCCAGGATCTAGAAGCCACTAGAGACATGAACAAGTGGGTGCACACCACAAGTGGCAACAATGCCGACAATGGGAGAGGACGGAGAGTGATGACCACACATAGTAAGGTAATGGGAAAAGATCACAAACCTTCAATATTAAGCCATGGCACACCTTCAGATGTCTGGGCAATGCAGTCATATTATCACCTCCCTCATCATGCAGGCGCAGAAGGTGAGTAAGGGACTGCTCCAACTGATTTTCATCTATGGAAAACATGGACATAACTGGGCAAGAGGACATGAATGGCACAATGAAAGAGGATATAGACAGTTAGGTGAGTGCGTAACATGAAGGTGGGACGTACGCCATGGAGGGAGGTCTAGTGTATGGAGGCTTCCCAAAGGGCAGAAACCATCCCCATGGGTCGAATGGTGGAGACTCAGAGCCAGTGCCCACAATGGGAGTGGGAAAAGGCGAAGGTGGGGGTGGAGCCACACTGGCCGATGGAGCTGGTCGAGGCCACGAATAAAGGGCCAGCAATGCGAGCCTAGTAGGCGCACATCACAGTTGCCAGAAGAGCACCATTGGGTGGTGCAGAGCACTCGTGAGTACTGTGCTTTCTCCATCCATGATTCCAATAGGCGATGGAACTAGTCAACGTACAGGTTGAGGAGGTAGAGAAACCCTCCTTGCACTTGTCCTTCCCCTTTCACTTATTCCCGCCACGCTTGTGCCTTTGAACGGCATGTGTAGCAATGGAAATGGAGGTAGAAGAGAATGAGAAGGAATAGGATGTAAAATATATTGTGAGGACAGAAGTGGTAATGGCGTCTAGTGTAGTGACCCCTCAGTGTTTGAAGTGTCCGTTTTGGAGACTAGTCCACTAATCGTCAAGGCGCTCAGAAACCAAGTCCCAAAGTGCACCAACGTCTTGAGAGGAATTGGGAAGCATGAAATGAGAGGCCACGTGTACGAGATTTTCTGCCTTGACCTCGCAAGGGAGATCATAATACTGAGGTATGAGGCTTTTCACCATGGTGAGAATAGCTAACAGCTGACTGTGCGTCTCAAAGTTCATGAAGGAGCTGTTGATGACAGGCCAAGTATGCATCTATGGTCTCATCCATGTGCATTTGCAAAGTCCTGAACTCCAAAGTCAGGGCATATTGGATAGCCTAGCTTATGCTAGTGGAGTGGCAAAACAGGTGGACATAGGCACCGATGGGATTTGCTGTTGTGCGGACCGCGGGATCGGCGTTGTATGTGCCAAAATCTTTAGTGAGATTATACGGTGTGACAAAGATGAGCATGCGTACTGCTCAAGCGGACTCAGCAGGGAATGGAATGTAGGGTGGCGTGGTAGTAGGATCAGCTAGGATGTAATACTCCCATAAAAATCCCCTTGAGTCCAAGTCCAAAAGCGTACATCCTAGGTGGAGAAGGCAAGGCCAGGAGTAAACACAAGCGGCTGTGAGTGAAACTCATACTACCCCAGTGTAGGTGTAGTCAGGTGAGCCGTCAAAGGAGGGTTGGAGGAGATAGAGCAAAAGGAGGTGGAGACAGTAGCAGGTGCGGTACCGACAATAGTTGCTGACATGGTAGGCATGCAGGCAAGGACAAGCACAACGGCCTCATCAGCGAGCTTACATCGGTCATCTTGCTATGCCTTGAGGAATTCCTTAGTAGTGTGTTGGGCTTCACGAGAAAAACATAGGTCATGCTGTAGTTCTACAATGAATGGCTTGTCATCACTAGGCACGGCGACGGAAGGTCACCATGCCAAAACAAATTCAGAGATTTTGCCCCATCCCAGTGGACATGGAAATGTTAGAGGTTTGTGATACACGGTTTTCCGTGAGCTATACAACATCCTGGCCCCAAGAAAGTACCACAGGAAAAGAGAGAGATGAAGCAAGAAACAAGGTAGATGTAGGAGAAAGAGAATGTAGCAATGTACTAGGAAAATTGGCATATGGTGGTGAAGATTGGTGGCATGACAGTTGCAGCTGCTGTGATGATGGAGGAGGAGATGAGACTAGAAGTTACCACAATGGGCAGATTTCCCCAATGTGGACACCGCAGTTGCTGCAAAGATGAGAGTTTCAATATGAGAACTTATAACAAACGGATCTACCCATAGCAGATCCATTTGTTTTTGTAGATTTGTTTTTGTAGTGCCACTACAACCTTAGTGTAGGTCTCAGAAGTGCGACCTGTTGATGTCATTGTCGGTGCACATGCTACTACTACAAAGGTGGCGGATGCTTAGGCTACTTCATGTTTCACACTAACAATCACCAAACAAAAGGCAAGCATGTATTGAACCATGGTAAAGTTACGCATCCTTGCTAGTACGAGTACTCACATCCGTAGTCCATGCACTAGCGGTACTGCGGCTGTTACGATGAGTAGGAGGTGGTGAGTGCTGTACTGATTCAAGCCGTGGAGGTGCTGGCGTCAATGTTGCAACACTTCATAGTACTGTAGATCCGGTGTAGGGAGCATAGTGCCTTGCGCTCCTTGTGGTATGTACTTTCCGGGTCAGGCACACCCTGGTATAAGCGTACCAGCATGGTAGATGAACCGCAGTTGTAAATAATTCGGCTGTTTCTATTGCTCATGTTGCTACTAGCACACCACCCGGATTGTTGCTATATCCCTTGTAAGGCTGCTTTAATCGTGCCAACAAAAGCCATTACATTGTAGCCAATGCTAATTCTGGTAACTATTGGAGTTGTCTCATCCACCATTGAGAATACATAGCTCCAATTATACTTGGAGGCATGTGGGAAGTCACGTGCAATGAGGATGTGACAGCAATTGCCGTAGCAGTGCGAGAGAGGGGTGTGGACTTGGAAGAACACCTCTCCACTCCTCTTCGGACAAGCTTCCACACCCATGGATGCTATCAAGGGAGCCAAGGCACTCTTCGCCTCTGGCCTTGAAGTTGAGTCCTATCACAACATCACGAGCTGGCAGTCGCCCGTCATTCACAAATGGGCTGCCTCATGCGCCATCCGTAGGCCATTATGGATACTTCCATTGCCATTTCCTTTTCCCGTATATTTTATCAGCAGAGCGCATTGTTGTTGTGTCCTCATGCCACGCAGTCCACTAGTGATAAGGAGGTTGGGTGGCATAACACTGCAAAATTTCAGGCAGTGTCTCCACCCTCTTTGGCATTGTCCCTTGGACTAGAAAAGATCTCATACTCCCTGATCCTGTAGCTATACCCAAGCGTGAACTCAAGTAGAATCAACCCCATGTGATGTGATCCTAGCGATATGAACAGTACGTCCATCACAGGCTAGATGACTCAAAGATCATGCAAGGAACAATGAAAGCAAGATTGGACCACATCATGTGAACCAAGGCTTCGCTTCAGAATAACGCAGAGAGAGTGACCAATGAGTGGGTTATTTCATAAGTGTCGTTCGCTGGCGGCAGTGCGCCAAAGGGCTGCATTTTCCTACTGCGGACAAACCGGTCGAAAACCATGATTTTTGCTACTCGTCATGCATCCGAATCAAGAACCATCACAACCAAACAGACCAGGGTACAAAACCCTATGTAACAGATGCTTATACAACATGGTTCAATCACCAACAGGTGTCTGATCGATAAAAACATGCAACTGGCCATTCCGCCTCACTACCGAAAAGCCTAAAACGGTCAAGCCTGAGCCCCACCTCCTCACGAGTGATACTGGTGCATAGTCATGGAGTCTTCCACACTCACAAGGCCACATCAGCTCCCCCGTCGGTCTGAGATGGCTGTCTCATTGGGGATCTACACGAGCATGGACATGAGCCGAGGGGTCTCTGTCAGTTGTGGACAATAACACTCCTCCATGACCGGATGGCAAACAAGTCCATGAATGTACATGCATGGACATGCACAAGCAATAGCTGGCATGAGAAGGTTGACCTGTAGCGAGTGTGAGGCTAAGTTCCACAGAACGTGCAATCGCAAGGAACCTCATACGAACAATGGCCTTCACCAGGTTATTGGCATGCTGCACGTCCGTACCTACCTAAATGACCTTGATCTCGCGTTTCTGAACAAGTAAGTGCATGTAGTGATGCTCAACACCAATGTGCTTCTTGTGAGAATAAAACACACATGTGTTGTTGGCGATGGTGATTCCACTTTGGTTTTTGTGACGTAGCACGATAGGGGATAGGGACTGACTCTACTCACGCAATAGACACACAAGCCAAACGCTCTCAGCGGCCCCATCACCGAGTACCATGTACTCATCCCCATCACTGTTATGAGCAATATAGACCTCCTGTTACGAGCAATACAGACCTCCACTCAGCCAGGACATAGCTATGCCACCAATAAAGAAGATATAGCTTGTCCGACTCGTACCATCTCGATTCTAAAACCACTCACCGTCAGTGTAACCTTCAAGCATCATAAAGGGACGACTGTGGTAGCGAAGATCAATGCGCACCCTGGACACGAAATACATCACACATAGGACAACAGCATCACGCACATGGTGTCTGGGAGAAATGTACAAGCAAGATGATAGTAACGGCAATGTCGGGTCGCACCGTTGTGGTTAGGCACATGCGCAAATTAATGAATCACAGGAATAGAGTTATGTTGACAAGCTCCCCAAGCTTAGTTGGGTTGTCGACCTTCAAGACATCCTGCGTATCAAGCATGAGGAGTGTGGACGTAGTGCAGACAGGACCAAGCAAGTCAGCAAAATGCTCCTCCAACGTGAGAGCGTACTGATCCTGATGCACCAGGAGCAGCCAACACGTGCGATCACGCACGATCTACATGTCTAGATACACTTTGGCCTCCCTCAAATCCTTCATGTTGTACGCCGCCTACATTACGGCCTTGGCTGCCTAAACGGCCTTAAGATCGGGGAAAGCGATCAGGAGGTCATTGACGTAGACCAAAATGGCCATGAGCATCGAAGGGGCTTCTGAAAGGTAGAGAGCGGGGCTCGCGGCAATTTGGACATACCCAGCCGTAACGTTGTGTTGGTGATCTCTTTTTCAAACAACGAGGCCATTGTTTCAGACCATACAAGTCCTTTCGCAGTCGGTGCACATGGCAACTGCCGTCCTCGAAGCCGGGAGGCTGGACTATGTAGATATCCTCCTCAAACTTTCCATGGAGCAAAGCATTGTTCACGTTCATCTGGTGTAGCTCCCAACCATGCTGGGCTGCATGGCACATCAAGGCCATTACTACAGTTGTGCGACCAACAAGGACAAAGATCTCGATAAAGTCAAAACCTTCCACCTTAGATAATCCCTTGGCGGTTAGTCGTGCCTTGTGGCTTTCCACTGAGCCATCTGATAAGTGCCTTCCGTTAGCGGTGATGCACACGAGCCGCGTTTTCCTGGTACATACAAACGGTCAAAACCCACGTTTTCGACTATATCTCCCTGGTCAGGCATCCGAATCAAGAATCGTCAGAACCAAACAGGGCATGGTACAAAATCCCACGCAACAAATTCCACACAGCATGGTTAGTCACCAGCAAGTGTCTGATGAGTGGAAAACATGCAACCGGCCAGTCAGCCTCACTAAAAAAAGGCCTGAACGGTCGAGCCTGAGTCCCAGCTCCTCACAAGTGTCAACAATGGATATTCGTGGAGTCTCAGGAACTCCCAAAGCCATGACATCTCCGCCACTGGTCGGCGGTGGCTATCTCATCAAGGATTTGTACGAGCATGTGTTGGTTTTTGCACATCTCTCATTGTGCTCTGTTGTGTCCTCCCGGCTTGTGTACATCAGCGTGCAGATGACTGACGGCGAGACTCGACGCTGATGGATTGTCGTCCGGTGGAGCCGACGCACGCTGAGGTCTTCTCGCAGTTCGCTGGAGCCTCCTCTCTCAGGCGACGCGCTCAGCTCCATCGGCAGGCCTCCTCGGCGGTCGTGCTGCCGGCGGTCATTGACACCGCATTTGCTGCCTGCATGCGTCCAGCGCATCCCATTGCGTCTNCCTGTTTGGCAGCATAAACCGTTGTGGGCATTATCTGGGTTTAGGCTGCCATAACTCCTCGCTACTATTTTTCTAGCAGATTCTGACCGCACGGCTGCGTTCGCAGCGGCGGTATTATGGTATGGTCCAGTTTTCAGGCAAAACGGACGACGCCCGGGTTTTAGGCTGTCGGCTGCCTGGCAGGCCTCACCGAGAAAACCTGCCAGCCTGAACTGAGCTATTTTCTGATTGGCTGTTGAACTGAGTAACAAGCTCTACAGAGCTGGGGGGGGGCCTAGAACTTGGAGGGGTTTCCCATTGTTGTTCATTCTTCATTCCTAATCAGTCATTGTCAGTTTTCAGCTGCTTTCTGGCGCTAACTCTGGCGCGCGCATTTCTGAGTAACAAAACCCAGAGCTTCCAGACTTAGACTCTAGAGCAGCCGACTGAGGGGGCAGCTGACCTAAGCAACGAGCGTGGAAGCCCGCACGCTGCATCAACAACGCTGCTGCCCCAACACGCTGTATAGTTTCCTTTTTGGTATCAGAGCCAGAGCGTAGCAGCAGCAGCAGAAGACTGGCGAACAGGTGCCAGACAACGCCGGCGGACCCCCATACGCGCCAGTGCAGGGGAAATGCTGCCGGATTTTTTCCGGCAGCATTGACCCTCCTGGTGGCGGCGTCAGAATTTTTCCCACGGCCACTGGGCCAGGGGAAATGCTGCCAAATTTTTTTCGGCAGCACTGACCCCCACGCGTGACGCGAGGAGGTGAGCGGCAGGCGGCGTCTGACATCTGTGGGCGACGACGCACGCGGCGACGCCACCCAGGTGCAGTGACTGGCACCACCAGCAGCAGCAGGCAGAAGCAGCAGCTCGCAGCAGCACGCAGCAGCAGCAGCTCGCAGCAGCAGCAGGAGCAGCAGCAGCCCGCAGCAGCAGCAGCTCGCAGCAGCAGCAGCAGCAGCAGCGTGCAGCAGCAGCAGCTCGCAGCTGCAGCAGCAGCAGCCCGCAGCAGTAGCAGCAGCAGCGTGCAGCAGCAAGAGCAGCGTGCAGCAGCAACAGCAGCCCGCAGCAGCAACAGGCAGCAGCCGCAGCACGCAGCAGCTGCAGCAGCGTGCAGCAGCAGCAGCGGGCTGCAGCAGCTGCTGTAGCGAGCCGCAGCAGCCACCAGCTGCAGCAGCAGCAGCAGCAGCTAGCAGCAGCTGCCAGCCGCGGTTGCTGCTGCCCGCTGCTCGGAGCGAGTGAGCAGCGAGCAGCAGCCCGCCACTGCCAGCGAGCAGCAGCTCGCTACTGCTGTGTGAGCAGCAGCCCGCTGCTCGCAGCAGGCAGCGGGTTGCTGCCCGCTGTGACAAGAAAAAAAAAGAAGAAAAAAGGGCAACAAAAAATTCCCCCACCCCCGCAGCTCGCTGCAGCCGCCTGCAGCTGCAACGAGCAGCTGCTGCAGCACGCACCAGCTGCAGCAGCATTCAGCTGCAGCAGTGAGCTGTAGCAGCTCGCTGCTACAGCTGCAGCAGCCACAGCAACTGCTGCAGCTCGCAGCACGAGCAGCAGCAGCTGCAGCACCCGCAGCAGCAGCAGCAGCAGCAGCAGCAGCACACGGCTGCAGCAAGAGCAGCAGCAGTAGCAGCAGCAACAGCAGCAGCAGCTGCAGCAGCAACAGCAGCAGCAGCAGCAGCAGCAAGAGCAGCAGCAGCAGCAGCAGCAACAACAGCAGCAGCAGCAGCAGCAGCAGCAGCAACAGCAGCAGCAGCAGCAGCAGCAGCAACAGCACCACCAGTAGCAGCAACAACAGCAGCAGCAGCAGCAGCAGCAGTAGCAGCTGCAGCAACATCAGCACCAATAGCAGCAGCGGCGGTCCCTACATTCGCCGCTGCTGACGTTAGCACCTCTCTGCTGACGTCACCGCTGATGTCACTGCTGACATCACTGCTGACGTCATCAACAAAAAAAAGGGGGGGAGGGTGAAAGGGGAAAAGGGGAAGGGTAGAGGAGTGGGTAGATTCCCCACTTCCCCAACCCCTTGTTGAAACCTCAACACAAAAAAAAAAAAACAAAAAAGGGGAGAGGACACCAAGGCATGGCTGATAGTCTTGGCGAGGGGTCCTCCTCTGATGGGGGGATCCCTACCCCTCCTTTCGTGCAGCGATTACTGCAGCACCAGCAGCAGCAGCAGCACCCGCCGCNCCATACGCGCCAGTGCAGGGGAAATGCTGCCGGATTTTTTCCGGCAGCATTGAACCGCCTGGTGGCGGCGTCAGATTTTTTCCCACGGCCACTGGGCCAGGGGAAATGCTGCCGAAATTTTTTTGGCAGTACTGACCCCCACGCGTGACGCGAGGAGGTGAGCGGCAGGCAGCGTCTGACGTCTGCGGGCGACGACGCAAGCGGCGAACGTCACCCAGGTGCAGTGACTGGCACCGCCAGCAGCAGCTAGCGGCAGCAGCAGCAGCAGCTCACGGCAGCGGCAGCAGCAGCGCGCAGCAGCGGCAGCAGCGTGCAGCAGCAGCAGCTGCGGGCAGCAGCAGCCCGCAGCAGCA
>SZWC01007807.1:38558-63453 GCA_023375785.1 Penium margaritaceum | reverse complement strand
AGGATCCCTAGGACTCTTAGTGAACGCCTGAAGTAGGTTTGCTAATTGTGTTTCCCATGTGCCGTCGGGTTCAATCCCGACGGCGTGACCCCCACAAGTGAATATTCACTTGTGGGGTGGCGGGGTGGGCGGACTAGCCGCTCACTCCCACGTAGATGTGGACTCTTGTTGTGCATTGTTGCGCTCTCCCTTGGTTGGTTAATCCTTGGATTCATTTCTTGGCTCCTAGTGCTCTCCCACCTACTTCCTCCATGTCTAACCCAGATAGGACAAAGGAATAGTAACTATTTTGTCTTCACAAGGTCACCGTCTGCCGCTGGCGCTGAGTCTGCTGCTGCACCAGGTAGTGCGTGGCAGCAGATACACCTGGACTGGTGTGACCTAGAGGGATGAATGGTGGCGGCGCACTAGTGGCAGTCTGGGAGGCCAATGGATGCAGCGCTGCAAGCTGTTGCGTCAAGGTGGCGAGCTGTTGCTAAAGAGCAGCGAGGGGGTCAGGGTTGCCTCCAATGACGCCAGAGGGCTGCTGTTGCTGCTATTGATACTGCCGCTGCTGTTGCTGTTGCTTCTGTTGCTATTGCTACTGCTGTTGCTGCTGCTACTGCAGTAGCCGCTGCAAGAAAGGGGGGCTGGGGGTCCCCCCAACAGAGGAGGACCCCTCCCCACTGGGGGTGCCAGCCATGGTTTGGTGTCCCTTGGTTTTTTTTGTTGCTGATGTCAGCAGTGACGTCAGTTTAGGGTGGCTGACGTCCTGCCTACCCTTTGGTTTTCTTCCTCCTTCTCCTTTCCCCTTCTTCTACTTTTTCTTGTGTGTTGATGATGTCAGCACTGACGTCTACAGTGACGTCAGCAGTGGGATGCTGATGTCAGTAGCGGTGATTGTTGGGACAGCTGCTACAGCTACTGTTGCGGCTGCTGCTGCTACTACTGTTGCTGCTGCTACAACTGCTATTGCTGCTGCTGTTGGTGCTACTGCTGCTACTGATGTTGCTACTGCAGCTGCTGCTGCTGCTGCTATTGATACTGCTTCTACTACTGCTGCTGTTGTTACTGCCACTGCTGTTGCTGCCACTGCTACATTTGTTGTTGCTGCTGCTGTTGCTACTGCTGCTATTGCGACTACGGCTGTTGCTACTGCTGTTACTGCGGCTGCAGTTGTAGCAACAACTGCTACTACTACGGGCTGCTACAACTGCTATGGCTGCAACAGCAGCTAAGGCAGCTGCTGCAGCTGCGGCAGAGAAGCTGGTGGGATGGGGGATTTTTTTCCTTGTTTTTTTTCCTTCTTTCGTCTGTCACAACAGGCTCCACTGCTCGCTATGGGCAGCGGGCAGCGAGCCCGCTGTTTGCTGCAAGCAGCGGGCTCGCTGCCCGTAGCCTGTCGCTCGTGGCGAGCTGCGGGGTGCGAGCAACAGTAGCCGCTGCTGGCTGCTGGCGACAGCTACTCGCTGCTACTGCTGCTGCTACAGCTGGCTGTTGCTGTGGCTTGCTGTTGCGGCTGCTGTAGGTGCTGGTCGCTACCGCTGCCGCTCGCTGCTGCTACGGGCTGCTGCTACGGGCTGCTATTGCGGGCTGCTGCGGGCTGCTGCTGCTGCAGGCTGTTGTTGCGGGCTGCTACTGCTGCGGGCTGCTACGAGCTACTGCTTCTGTCGGCTATTGCTGTTGCTACCAATGCTTGCTACCATTGCCTGCGGCTACCGCTGCTCCAGACTACTGCTGCTACCTGTTGGTGCTTGTCACTGCGCCTGGGTGACGTTGCAGCGTACGTCATCGCCCGCAGGTGTCGAACGCGGCCTGCCGCTCACCTCCTTGCGTCACGCATGGGGGTCAGTGCTGCCAAAAAACTTTCAGCAGCAGTTCCCCTGGCCTAGTGGTCGTGAGAAAAAATCTGATGCCGCCACCAGGCGGGTCAATGCTGCCGGAAAAAATCCGGCAACATTTCCCCTGCACTGGCACGTATGGGGGTCCGCCGGCGTTGTCTGGCACCTGTACGCCAGTCTTCTGCTGTTGCTGCTACGCTCTGGCTCTGATACCAAGGTGGAAATCCTAGGCAGCATGTTGGGGCAGTAGCGTTGTTGATGCAGCGTGCGGGCTTCCATGCTCGTTGCTTAAGTCTGCTGCCCCCTCAGTCTGCTGCTCTAGAGTCTTAAGTCTGGAAGCTCTGGGTTTGTTACTCAGAAATGTGTGCGCCCGTGTTAGCACCAGAAAGTTGTTGAATACTGAAAGTGACTGATTAGGAATGAAGAATAAGCAACAGTGGGAAACCCCTCCAAGTTCTAGCTCCCCCTACTAGTGTAGAACGTGTTACTCAGGTAACAAGCCAATCAGAAAATAGTCCTAGACCTATTTTCTAGCAGGCAGGGTTTTCTCGATGAGCCCTGCCAGACGCCCGACAGCCCAAAACCCGGGCACCGATGCTGCGAACGCAGTCGTGTGGTCAGAATAAGCTAGAAAAATAGCAGCAAAGAGTTATGGCTGCCCGAACCCAGGTAGTGCCTACGACAGTCAGTGATGCCAAACAGGGCCACACAGCAGGAGACATGGACCCTAGGCACAGCATGATGCTGCAGGCGCAATGCCACAACCAGAAACAGTGATGGGTTCATGCAGACAGCATCTACAGTGGCAGTGATTGCCGGCGGCCTGACCGCCAAGGAGGCCTGCCGATGGAGCTGAGTGCATCGCCGGAGGGAGGAGGCTCCAGCGAACAGTTTGTGGGCCCGAGCGTGCGTCGGCTCCACCGAGTGACACTCCAACATCGTTGAGTCTGGCCGTCAGTCATCTGCAAGCCGATGTACACAAGCCGGGAGGACACAACAGAGTACAATGAGAGATGCACGAAAACCAACAAGGATGTCCTTGATGACGTATATGTGCCTTCGTCCACTGGAACAGGAGGCGGAGGAGGGACATCCCTGTTGTTGTGTCCTTTTTGTGACCTCTCAGCTCACGTCCGTTACCTTGCAGATCCCTGAGGAGGTAGAGAGTACTGGAGACTGGGGGAGTAGACGCTAGTCCGGCAGTTGGCGAGCATCCTCTGGATACACTCACGTCGGCTCTGTGAATTCTGTGCGTACGGCTGCTGGGCATGAGGTTCCTGTTATGGGTGAAGGTGTAGTGCAATTCCATGGACCGTCTGGACCACTCTACATTTCGAACGTGCTGTACGTGTCTGGTTTAGAACTCGGCCTGCTGTCTGGACGTGCATGCACATGGATGGGTCTCTGTGTTACATTCACAGGTGAGGATGCCACTGACTCCGTTTGTGCTACTTCTGAAGTGGTACACCGTGGCAGGGCAGTAGGGGACTTGTATCACGTCTCTCGCTGCCCCATATCCACCAACATCACTACACCATCCACTGTACGAGTGTTTGTCGCAGGCACGCTGTCGCCTGAGCATCAGTGTCTACTGCATAGTCGCTTGTGTCATGTCCACTTAGATAGTGTAGTCCGTCTTATTCGCACCAACCTGCGCTCGGTCTTGACACAACGTCCTTTGAGACGCCGCTCAAGACCGATTGCCTGCAATGCGTGCAAGGTAAAATGCACCGCGCCACATACCCTCTGTCTGACTCACGGACTCTCAAGCCGCTAGAGTTGGTTCACTCTAATCTCCGGGGACCCGTCCCCGTCGAGTTCCAGAATGATAGAGGAAGATACATCCTGACGACCACAGACGATTCCACTGGCATGCGGTGGGTCTTCAGTCTACGTCTGAAAAGCGATGCAGCGTTAGTTGTTTACACGTGGCTCGTTATGGCTGAACGCCAGTCCAGCCATACCCTCCAAAACTTTTGCTGTGATCGAGGCGGTGGGTTCATGGAGAATCCGGATCGCTACTTTGCCTCAGTGGGAGTGTTTCACAACCTCTCTGCCCCAGCTACGCCATAGCAGAACGTCGTGTCAGAGTGCTAAAACCGCACCATGGAGGATGCAGTTCGCTCAATGTGGGTAGACTGTGGCATGCCTAAATAATTTGCCTTGGAAGGCATGGCCTACATGACATGGGTCTTGAACAGGATCCCTCACGGCCCCCTCTTGAACACACACAGCCCATACCAATTGTGGTATGGACGTCGTGTAGACCTACGGCTCCCGCGTGTGTGGGGGTCCCTTGTCTGCGTCTAGTTTACACCAGAACAACAAGGGTCTAAGTTTTTCCCTAGAGTCGGCGTCTGTGCGTTCTTAGGTGTGGCCTCACACTCCAAGGCCTGGCGGTTTTGGGACCCCAGTCGTCGGCACATTGTCGAGTCTCACAACACCCTATTTTTTTAGCGTCTCTCCTTTCGAGGCCTGCCCGCTAGTGGCACTCCACAGACGCATTCCCCTGGATGTGGCACAATTCCACGTGTAGGGGGGGATGAGGTGACCGAAGACACTACCCCGGTTACACTTGGCACTACAGGTCCTTCCCACCCACCAGCGTGCACGCCGACGTCGTCTCCGTCGTCCACATTGACTGCATCGCCTGTCCTGCCTGCATCCACCATTCCTCCCGCATCCCCTTTGATGCAAGAGCCTGCATCGCCAGTTGCACCACCAATGTTTTTCGTGTCCCCAGCATCTGTATCACCAGCACAGTCACCGGTATCGTCTACAAACCCCTGCGCAGTCTGCGTTACCAGTCAGGTGACCTGTGCCCTCCCCGTCTTCCTTTTGCCCAGTCGACGGACTGGATTCACCTGACACGTCGCCAGTCCTGTCTGTGTCTGATGAGTGTCCACCACCTGTCCCAGGTGCATCATCACCCGAGTCATACTGACGAGGTGAGGGCGGACGTCTTTGCCCGTGTCCTACTCGTTGCGTGCGCAGTGGGGACCCCGGCACAAGGGCCTTGGGCCTCAGCGCATAGGGGCTCATTGAAGTGCACCCTGGCTGCGACACAGGCCTCGCTCTTCTTCCTCATGAGTGCCGACTTGCTGCAGACTCTATAGATTCCACCGTCACCGTTGGCCATCCGTCTTGGGCCAATGCCCTAGCCACACGCAGTGGAGGTACTCCGGCTCCTGGTCCCACTGTGGTGGGAGTGACGTCAAACCCCAGCACACGGCATCAGGCTTTGGCTGGGCCACATGAGGCACTCTGGTGCGTAGCATGCGAGGCTGAGATGGCGGCTATTAATCAGCATGGGGTCTACGAGCTTGTAGACCTGCCACCTGGAAGGAAGGCTGTTCAGGCCAAATGAGTCTTGCGGAAAAAAGCTCAAGCCAGACAACACAGTTGATCGCTACAAAGCAAGACTAATTGCGAAAGGATTCTCTCAGGTGGAAGGGATCGATTTCACAGAGACCTTTTCACCAGTTGGACGCACGACCACAGCTCCGAGTCTGCTGTCCCAAGTGGCCAAGCACGACTGGGAACTCCACCAAATGGACGTGAACAATGCGTTCCTGCATGGTAAGCTGGAAGAAGAGATCTACATGGTCCAGCCCCCAGGGTTCGAGGACGGCACCGACAGTGTGTTATGGCTACGGAAAGTGCTATACGGCTTGAAGCAGTTACTTTTATGCTGGAACAAGGAAATCACCGGCACGCTCCTACGAGCGGGCTATGTCCAGAGCGCGGCGTACCCATCACTCTTTCTCTCCCAAACCACTACCCCCTTTTCAGCCATCCTGGTCTATGTTGACGATGGTATTGATCGCCTCGCCTGATCTAAAGGTTTTCAAAGCAGCCAAGGGCGTGCTACAATCGACATACAACATGAAAGACCTGGGAGAAGCCACAATGTTCTTGGGCATGCAGATTGTCCGTCATCGTGCTCGGCGGACACTCTTGGTTCATCAAGAGTGATACACCCTCTCTCTAGGGGAGCGCTTTGCCGATATGCTCAGCGTCGTGCATACGGCGTCAACCCCGATCACCCCGGACGGACAAGACGCCCTGAAGGTTGATGATCCAGCAGCGCTGGGGGAGCTGGTCAATGTGACCTTGTACTTGCGGGTCATTGGATCGATCATGTACCTGGACACGACGACACGTCCGGACATCGCCTTTACTATCAACCTGCTTGCACAAATTTCACAGGCGTCGCGCAGACGGGTGCTTGAGGCCGCAATTCAGTGCATACAATAAGAAATTTCCAGTGCTCGTTTGGGACTTCACTACCGAGGGCAGGCCTCCGTGGTCCTCGATGGATACACTGACAGTGACTAGGCATGGAGTCCTGACGGCAAGAGTCGCACCGGCTACATCTTGCTCATTGGAGGAACTGTCGTCTCTTGACACAGCGACAAGCAGGGTTGCATCGCTCGTAGCACTACAGAAGTAGAGTACATGGCACTAGGAGCTGGCGTGACCAAGAGTGTGTGGTTGGTGCGTTTGTTGCGTGAGGTGCGTCAGTCCAAGCCTCCCACTGTGCTTCGGTGTGACAATGAGAGCGCAAAGGTCATTTGTGAACTCTGGTGTGTTCCATGCACACATGAAGCACATTAATGTCGAGTATCACTACATTCAAGATCTTGTGGATATAGGTGAGATTTAGGTCATGTGGGTCGGCACCTACTCACAGCGTGCTGATTTTCTAACAAAGGCCATTAGCCATACGAAGTTTCTAGCGGCCGCATGTTCTGTGGGGTTCTATCGTGTCTGTCCTGTGGTCTGAATTTTGCCCTCGAGCTGCATTCGTTGCTGTTTTTCGTCAATGTTCTTGTGGTGTTTCTTACATCTGTGCTGATACATGCGTGAACCTATTCACCGTGTGGTCATGGGGGAGTGTTGTTGTGTCCTTACTGTGACCTCTCGGCTCACATCCGTTGCCTTGCAGATCCCAGAGGAGGCAGAGAGTACGGGAGACTGGGGGAGCAGACGCGAGTCGCGAAGCTAGCGAGCAACCTCTGGATACACTCACATCGTAACTACTCCCCGCTTGGAGACCTCACATCTTTCCTCAATACAATCCAGTGTTGTGCTTGCTTGTCTGTGAACTACAATTCCCTGGTGACCTGGTTTAGTCTGTCTTCTGAGATATGTTAGTTGAGACAGGTATAGGATAGGCCAAAACTCAGGATTGTGGGCAGATTGTGACATGGGAAAGATTAGCCCACGAGATTTTTTTTAGCGATTGCCGGCAAGCTCTCTCTTGCCGGCCGACGAGTGGACTCGACTAGCAAGTTCCACCCCGTAGGTCACTCACTCTCCTCTCCACGTTTCTGACGTGTTCTTCTTGCACACTCGTCTGTTTTGGATGAGGTCAGTTGCGTTCTGACCATAGTGTGGTTCTCCACACAGCACTGCAAGGGAAGAGGGATTTCTGTTGTACTCCGTGTCTTCGTCCACTTGAATGGGAGGCGAAGGAGGGAAATCCTTGCCAGGGAAGTTCTCTCCGGGGTCTCGGTAGTGCTTGAGTTTGATGACATGGAACATCGGATGAAATTTCATAGTGTTGGGGAGTTTGAGTCATGCAACCATAGGGGTTTTCATGCGCTCGATCTCAAACGGTCCCAACCATCGAGGTTTGAGTTACGAACAGTCGGATCCACGGAGCTTGATGTTCGCCGAGATGAGGAGGACTTTGTCGCCAGCGGTGAAAATGTCGTTGCTGTGATGTTGGTCAGTTGCTCGCTTCATCGCAGCTTGTGTCCTCGTAAGAGTTTGCCGTGTATCCTCGCAGACGGTGGTGAAGTCTCATCATTGAACATCGACCGCAGGAATGTTGCTGTGGCTTTGTAGTCCGGCTGGTGTGGCGGGAAGTTTGCCATACACCACCTCAAATGGGGTTTTACCTGTTGCGGTAGAAACTGCCTAATTATGCGATTACTTTGGTAGGGAGTTTTTGTGCCCAGTCCATCCCAAGAGGTTCGCATAGTGTTCGAAGCAGTTGTTCAAGTGTCTGATTTGTCCGCTCGATTTGACCGTCGGTTTGAGGATGAAATGCAGTCGAAAGTTGAATTCTGCTTCCGTAGCGAGTCATCAGTTCGCGCCAAAAATGGCCGGTCAATTGACCGTCTATGTCACTTGTGATCTTTCTTGGTACGTCGTGTAGCCGTACAATGTTGGTTAGAAAAAGCCGTGTTGTGCCCTCGGCAGTGACGGTGGTCGTTGTTGGGATGAAGTGGGACATTTCAGAAAACCTGTCAAAGACCACAAGGATAGCGTCATACCCCCCGGTTGTGACTGGTAATCCAGTGACAAAGTCCATGGAGATGTCTGCCCATGGTTGCGTTGGAACAGTGAGCTGTTGCAGAAGTCCGGGTGGCCTCATGCGATGAGATTTCTGTCATTGACATGTGTAACAGGTTTTGCCAAAGTTGGACACGCCGGATTCCATCTTCTTCCATCAATAGTTCTTCGCCAGTCTCTTCAACGTCTTGTCCTCTCGGAAGTGTCCACCTGGACTGGTGTCGTGGCATTCTTCGAGCAGCATACGGCAAAGTTTGTCATTTGGGGCAACGACCACCTGGCGAGTGAAGCGTCGTCGCCAGTAGGGTGCGTCAAACCAGAACTTGGTTTTACCATACCCGCCGTGCTGTTCGTAGCCTCGTGCGAGAAATCGGTCAAGGTAGGAGTCTTGCTGTACTTGTAGGGTTGCCACATCGGCCATTAAATCATGCCGGTGGCTGAGTGCATCCACCGGATTGGTTTTGGCTGGTCTGTACTCGATTTCGTAGTCAAACCCAGACTCTCCATCCATCGGGTTTGACATCGGCTAAGATTTGGCTGCGTCTTCAAATATTTCAGTGCGTGATGGTTGGTGCGCACGATGCATCGTCGACAATCCAGGTAGCATCACCACGTCTTGAACGCGTACACGACCGCCAGCATATTTTTTTCGTGGACCACGTAGTTGAGTTCTGGTCCTCGCAATGTTTGAGACATGTAGGCGACCGGTTGTTTGCCATTGCCATATCTTGCAGAAAAATCGTGCCAATGGCTCGGTCTGATGCATCCGTAGCCATGACGTAGTCGACCGTTAGATTGTCTAATCGTAGGGCTGGCGCCAAGGTCAGAGCATTCCGCAAAACGGTGAATGATTCTTGTTCATTGTCTCCCCACTGCCACTCATTTTCTTTTCGAGTAAGGTCGGAGAGAGGCACTGACGCTCCCGTGCGAATCTTCAGTAGTAATTGCAGAGTTCGAGAAAAACTTGAATTTCTCAAACATTGGCCAGCGTAGGCCAATCAGCGACTACTGCCACTATTTTTGGATCCATGGTGATCGGTCCGTCATTGATGACGTGACCTAAAAACTGGATTGAACGACGACCGAAGTCACATTTTGAGAGTTTTCCACAAAACTTCTCTCTTTGTAAAACTTCAAGAACTTTTTGAAGATGTCCAACATGCTCCTCCGGGGTGCGGTTGTGCACAGGATTTTGTCGAGGTATACCACGACAAAATCGTCAAGGTACGGATGGAAAACGTTGTTCATTACTGCCATAAACGTCACTGGGGAATTTGTGAGTCCAAACGGCATAACCATGAAATCGAAGTACCCGTAGCAAGCTCGGAACGCCGTCTTTTCGATGTCGGAGGCTGCCACGCATATCTGGTGATATCCTCTACGTATTCAATTTTGCTGAAAATTTGGGCTCCTCGGAGTTGGTTAAAAAGAACATCAGCTCGGGGGAGACGGAAGCGTTTCTTGATGGTAGCATTGTACAACGCCCAATAATCCACGTATATTCGTATCCCGCCAGTTTTCTTTTTCACGAATAGTACTGGTGTGGCGTATGGTGACGTGGATGGGCGGATGAACCCCTCACCGAGCATCTCATTGAGCCACTATTTCAGCTCGTTTAGCTTGTGGTCACTCATCTGTTAGGCCCCTCCGACAGTATGTCTTGTCCCCGGCTTCAGTTCGATGTGATGGTCGATATTCGCTGAGGAGGTAAAGTTTTGGGAGTTCGCAAACTCCTCAATGAGTGGTGTGAACTCTTCAGGTACCATTGCGAACTTCGTCGAGGCCGATGTGGCTGATGAGGCGGATGATGAGTCAGCTGCTGCCACTTCCGCTTCTCCCATTGGCTCGACAGTATGAGCCACACACGAGCCCCTTGCCGCAGATAGTTCTTGGCCACATTGAGCGGTATCGGCTGCACAAGCTGTCACTTTTTGGATTTTGCAGCTTCCTCTGCTGCTTCCACCTCTACTGCTCCCGCTATCGGCTTCCATCCTGCATGCGGAAGTTGTCGCTGGGCGCCGTCAATCTCCACATAGATGTCACCGCTGTTCAAGTCAGCCTGCGGATTGTGCCGGTATAGGATATCTCGTCCGAGGATGATTTTGTTATCGCTCATTGGACAAGACCTCCAGGCCATTACATCCCGTAGATCCTCCACTTGTAGCCGTAGTGGTTCTCAGAGTCTCTGTATCTGTAGTCTCCTTTCGACGGTTTTTCCTTCAAACATCTCTGGTTTGGCCTGCAAACCCTGCCTGCAAACCATGTCGTTGCTTACGAGTCTGTGTGAAGCTCCTCAATCCAATAGTACCGGTACTGTTTTACGACTTCTGCATCCTTGAGGCTGAACTTTTAGTAGTATTGTCAGTTGGTCGTCCTCATACCCCTTGTCATGTTTTGCGATCTCAGAAACCCCCTGTGGCAATGTGGGTTGTTCAGATGGGTAATCGTTCAGCGCAGATCGCTCCTCATGGACAAGAGTTGCGCCTTTTACTCCTGGCTTCTTCCATTTTTAACTCATTTTTCTGCGACTTCCCCCTCCCCTTTTTGGCATGCTGCTTATTCTGACAGTTGCTAGAAATGTGCCCGACTTTTCTGCAATTTTAGAAGGTTTGCGTATCTCTCTTGTCGACGGCATCCACTTCCATTGGAGTCGAGGAGTCCACCGACTGTTTTTTTTCACTCCCACGATAATTGTGGTTAGGAGGTCACCAGCCGTAGGATTCCTAGATCCAAGCGTTGTAGTCAGCACTGTCGATTGTTTATGCTACTACAATCATCCGCGACATGTCATTATGGATGCCAAAAATAGCGATTGCTCACCGGATATCTATTTGAGGCCATTGTTGTTGTGAAAACAGAGTTCGTCGGGGGCGATGTCTACTCCGGTGATAATCTCGTGGAAACTCCGCGTATACTCCGTCACGCAGTACTACTGATGTAGACGCTGGAGCTTATACGATGCGTCAGATTTTTCGTTCAGTCATCCAAAGCGTGCGAGCATCGCGTGCAAAAATTCATTCCACTCGGTTGGTGGCGTCAGTGCAGAGAAACTTCTTGGAACCTTCCTAACCGCTTGCCACTTGACTAAGCGTCAGCGCTCAGTCAGTGTGTGATGACAGTCACAAGTCATGCACGAAACTGCAAGGGTCTGGGTAGGGACACGTGCAGAGTGTCAGGAACCTCAAGTATGAATATGAATGCAGAGAGAGTATGACAACTGAGCAACAATCGGCCTAAATAGTTGCTGGCCGCGTAGAGTCGCTAGGGGCGGCGGTATTTTCGTACCTGCTCAAACTGGCCTAAAACCACAGTTTTGGCTGTAACTCACTGCTCAGGTGTCAGAATCACGCGCTGTCTGTACCAGAACATGCAGAACAATGAGATCTATGCAACGAACCCATGCAAGGTGGGTTTGCATCATCCAGACGCGAATAGCAAGAAAAACAAGGAAATCGGCCAAAATGGCCTGTCCACCGAGAAAACTCTAGAGCACTCTGAATTGCATCGAGAGCACCCATAAATGTACGAGTGCAGTACCAAGACGTCAGCGTGTGCTTTCCACGACTGGAAGCACACCAAAGTCGCAGGTCTCCTCATCGCACCAGTACATGCTACCGGATGCGTGGGTCTCGACCACCAAGAAAATTCCAGCAACGGCAGACCAGCCAGTCAGGCTGTAAAGACGCATCATCTGCGTCACACCTGTCATGTCGTAGCTGTTGGATAAGTTCGTGGATGATCCGGAGTCCCGTCGGGTCGTCACGATCTCCAATGCAACCGCCGCTCACCATTAGCTCTGGGTGCACCCGTAGCTGCCACGGCCATGGCTCGTGACGGGTGGAAGCCACAAACACCAACAAGTATGTCTTATCATTGTGGGTTGATCTGCTCCAAGGGTAGAATGTCTGCTGTCATTGATGTGAGACGGGTGCCGTGAGCCGTTGATGATGCTCCACCGGTCTCCTGTTGCCGTTGGATGGTCTTTAGGTCGAACCACCAACTTAACGCTCTACCACGCAAAATTGCGGCCGCAAGGTCAATTTTCTTCTGATTTTCATTGACCCCAGCAGCGGTGAAGCAAACCTCCAAACTCATCAGCCACATCCAAACCGTTGATCCTTTTGAGTTTGTAGGATCGAACGAATCTGTTGGAGCCGGACAAATTTTGGGTTCGTTGAAGAGTTGAGAATTTCTCTCGACGAGCACCACTTTATGTGCACTTGTGTTGCGGAGAGCCTCCATCATGACGTTGATTTGTTGGAGCATGTGGTTGATGATTCCTTGGAGTGTGGAGATCTGCTCGCCTGTTCCTCATTGATCTGCGCCTGTCTTTTAGTGCCACCTGTCGTCCCTGCTGTCGTCTTCAAGGCTGTTGGTAGGGACGGCTGGTTCATCGCCATCGGGCCCGTGACCGGATTGGTTGCCGAAGCCGTAGGAGTTGTTCCAGCTTCTGCAGAGCCTGCCATGCCAGCATTCGCTGTCGCTTCACGGTTCGTGTGCATCGGCATGTTCTGTTCCTCCATCGCCCAAGTAGACGCCGAAGACCCGTTGCTAGTCGTCGGTTGCACTCGCTCGCCTCACGTCATGGCCTCATAGTCTGTGAAGTCTTGACGTACGAGATGTGCTGACGGCTTGTGCGAGACAGTCCTCCGAACGAGTGAAGTAGTCTGTACTCTGATACCAAGTGTTACGTCGAACGGAGCGTAGATGGTGAACAGGTGCGAGGCAAAACACAATTTAGAATTTTGGACACTTGAGCAATTTATAATTAGCAGTAAGTGTACTTCGATGATAAGTGTCGAAATGGTCCAATGTATATATGCATGTGTTGAGTTACAAATGAAGCATAGTCGGGGTCATTGGGTCGAATGTCGAGCGATGCATGCGGAGTCGCATTGTGAGTGGTCGGATTCAAGAAGGACTGTCGAGAAGTCGGGGGTCTTCGAGAATCGACAGTGAAGATGCGCGATGTATCTTTAGAAATCTTGATTCGCCGTGAAGGGTCAATAAGTCGACCGAAAGGTCGTGACACTTCTGTTTTTAAGTTCGCGAGATTGGTCAAAGCTGTCACAAGGTTCGAGAGTATCCACTGAGGGTGGAGCAGTTGGCCAGGTTGTCCTCAGCCGTCGGAGTTAATATCACGATTCTTGTGACGCGATGGACTGTTTGCGCAATAACAGAAATACCTACTTGAGAAGATTAGGGACTCGTGTACGTCTGGTAAGCAACATGTAGATGGTGATTAGGTAGAAGTTGCGAGGCAGAACATGATTTCGAACTTGGGATACTTGACCAATTTATAATTAGCAATAAGCATACTTTGATGAAAAGTGTCGAAACGATCGAGCATACATATAAAAATTTCAAGTTACGAATGAGGTATAGTCGAGGTCGTTGGGTCGGTTGTCTAGCGACACGTACAGAGTCGCGTCGTGAGTGGTCGGATTTGAGAAGGTCCGCTGTGAAGTCGGGGGTCTTCAAGAATCGATGGTGAAGATGCGAGATGCATCTGTATAAATGTAGATTCGTCTCGATGCGTGGAGAAGTTGACCAAAAGGTCATGGTACTTCTGTTCGTAGGTTCGTGAGAGTGGTCAAGGCTGCCGGAAGCTTCGGGAATATCCACATAGGGTGTGACAGTTGGCCTGTTTTCCCTCAAACCATCGGAGTGAATATCGCGGTCTCGTGAGGCGATGGGCTGTTTGTGTAATGACAAAAATTCCCACTCAGAAAGATTAGGTTCTCGTGTACGTCTGGTACGTAACACTTCCACCCCTTTTAGCTGCGACGTTTCTGCACGCATACAGATGTGGCCCAGTGTCAGCAGTTGTAGCCGTCGATGAGATGATCAACGTCTTGGAGGTTGACGTAGGTTCCCAGCGGTTAGGCACGGCGTCATAGCCACACCACTTGACAAGATATTCTGTCGTCTTGCCGCGTCGTTGATGGCCGAGGATGCCCTCAATGGCGTACTCTGCATCTTCGTCCACTTCATTGGATGTGGAGGAGGGACATCCGTGCCATGGAAGTCCTCTCTGGGGTCTCGGTAGTGCTTGAGTCTGTTGACATGTAACACTGGATGAACTTGCATAGTGTTGGGAAGTTTGAGTCACGCAACCAAAGGGGTTTACATGCGCTCGATCTCAAACGGTCCCAACCATTGGGATTTGAGCTTTGAACAGCCGGCTCCTCGGAGTTTGATGTTTGCCAAGGTGAGGAGGAATCGATCGCTAGCGGCAAATACATCGACGTTGCGATGTCGGTCAGCCGCTCACTTCATCGCTCCTTGAGTCTTTGCAAGAGTATGATGTGATTCCTCCCAGATGGTGGTGAAGACGTGACGCTGAACGCCAGCTATGGGAATGTTGCTGCGACTTTGGAGTCCGGCTGGTGTGGCGGGAAGTTTGCCATACACCACTTCAAATGAAATTTTACCTGTTGCGGTAGAAACTTCCAAATTATATGTGATTTTGGCGGTCGGGAGTTCTTGTGTCCAATCCTTCCCTTGAGGTTCGCATAGTATTTGGAGAAGTTGTTTGAGCATCTGATTTGTCCACTCGGTTTGACCATCGGTTGGAGGATGAAATGTCGTTGAAAGTTGAATTCTGTTGTCATAGCGATTCATTAGTTCGCGTTCAAAAAATGGCTGATGAATGGACCATCTCTGTCGCTTGTGATGGTTCTTGGTACACCTTGTAGCCATACGATGTTGTTTAGAAATAGTCGTGATATTCCTTCCGCGGTGACGGTGGTCGTTGTCCAGATGAAGTGGGACATTTTGAAAAACCTGTCGACGACCACGAGGATTGCATCATATCCCTCGGGTGTGACCGGTAATCCTATGACGAAGTCCATGGAGATGTCCGCCCATGGTTCCGTCGGAACAGGGAGCGGGTACAGGGGTCCGGGTGGCCTCGTGCAACGGGATTTTTGTCTTTGACATGTGTCGCACGTTTTGCATAAGTTGGCCACGTCGGATTGCATCTTGCCCCACCAATAGTTTTTCGCCAGGTTCTTCAACGTCTTGTCCCCTCCAAAGTGTCCACCTGGTCCGGTGTCGTGGCACTCCTTGAGCAACATACGACAAATTTTGTCATTCGGAGGAACCACCACTTTGGAATTAAAGCGCCGTCGCCAGTAGGGTGCGTCAAAACAGAATTTTGTCTTATCATATCCGCCGTGCTGGTCGTAGCCTCGTGCGAACAATCGCTCGAGGTACGTGTCTCGTTGTAGCTGTAACGTTGCCACGTCAGCCATAAAATCTGGTCGGCATATGAGTGCATCCGCCGGATTGGTTTTGCCTGGCCGGTACTCGATGTCGTATTCGAACCTGGATTCAAGGAATTCCATCCATTCGGTTTGATGCCAGCTGAGATCCGACTGCGTCTTCAAATATTTTAACGCGTGGTGATCATGTACACAATGCATCGGCGGCACTCCAGGAAGTATCGCTACATCTTGAACGCGTGCATGACCGCCAACATTTCCTTCTCATCTACTACGTGGTTGAGTTCTAGTCCTCACAGTTTTTGAGACATGTAGGCGACCGGTTGTTCGCCGTTGCCATGGTCTTGCAAAAGGACCACGCCAATGGCTCGGTCTGATACATCCGTGGCCATGTCGTAGTCAATCGTTGGATTGGCTAATTGTAGGGCTGGCACTGAGGTGAGAGCGTTCCACAAAGTGGTAAATACTTCTTGTTCGCTGTCTCTCCACCACCACCTGTTTTCCTTTCGAGTGAGGTCAGAGAGAGGCGCTGACACTCGGGCGTAGTCCCATACGAATCGCTGGTAGTAATTACAGAATCAGAGAAAAACTTGAAGTTCTCGAATGTTGGTCAGCGTCAGCCAATCAGGGCCTGCTGCCACCTTTTCCGGATCCATGGTGATTCATCCACCGTTGATGACGTGACCCAAAAACTCAATCAAAGACGACTGAAGTCGCATTTTTAGATTTTTCCAAAAAAATCTCTTTGTAAAACTTTGAGGCCTTTTCAAAGATGTCCATCGTGCTCCTCCGAGGTGCGGCTGTACACCAGAATGTCGCCGATATACGTCACGACAAAATAGTCGAGGCACAGACAGAAAATCTTGTTCATTGTTGGCATAAACGTTGCCGGGGAATTTAGGAGTCCTAATGGCATGTCCGTGAACTCAAAGTGCCCGTAGTGAGTTCGGAACGCCGTCTTTTTTATGTCGGTGTCTGCCACGCGTATCTGGTGATATCCGCTGCGTAAGTCGATTTTGCATAAACATTGGGTCCCTCGGAGTTCGTCGGAAAGTTTGTCTGTTCGGGAAAGAGGGTAGCGGTTCTTGATGGTAGCGTCGTTTAACTCCCGATAATCCACGCACATCCACATTTCGCCAGTTTTATTTCTTACAAATAGTACTAGTGCGGCATATGGTGATGTGGATGGGTGGATAACCCCTTGATTGAGCATGTCGTCGAGTTGATTTTTAAGCACAGTTAGCTCGTGATCACTCATCCGATAGGCTCCTCGAATGGTAGGTCTGCTGACCGGTTTCAACTCGATGCGATGGTCGATGTCTCATTGAGGGGGTAGAGTTTTTGAGGGTTTGTTGGAGAAAACGTTCGCAAACTCCTAGATGAGTGGTGCAAACTCTTCGAGTACCATCATGACCTTCGTTGATCCTGATGAGGCTGATGAGGCCGATGATGAGTCAGCTCCTGCCACTTCCGCTTCTCTCATTGGCTCAAGATGTATGAGCCACGCACGAGCTCCTCGTTGTATACAGTGCTTGGCACGTTGAGCGGTATCAGCTGCACAGGTTGTCATTTTTTGGTGGCTTCCTCTGCTACTTCCACCTCTGTTGCTTCCGCTATCGGCTTCTGTCCCACACGTGAAAGTTGTCGTTTGGCGCTGTCGATCTCCACGTAGACGTCGCCGCTGTTCCAGTCGACCTGCGAATTGTGCCGGTACAGGTTATCTCCTCCGAGGATGATTTTGTGATCGCTCATTGGACAGGACCTCCAGACTGTTACATCCTGTAGATCTCCCACTTGTAGTCGTAGTGGTTCTCAGAGTCTCCGTATCTGTACTCTCCCATCGCCGGGTTTTCCATCAAACACCCCTGGTTTGGTCTGTAAACCCAGTTTGTGAACCATGTCGTTGCTCACGAAGCTGTGTAAAGGTCCTCCATCTAATAGTACCGGTACCATTCTGCAACTCTTGCATCCTCGAGGCTGAACTTTTAGTAGTATCGCCAGTTGGTCATCCTCGTACCCCTTGTCAAACTTTAGGATCTCATAAATCCTCCGTAGTGATGTAGGCCATTCAGATGGGCAATCGTTCGGCACAGATCGCTCCTCACCGACAAGAGTTGTGCCTTTTACTCTTGCCCTTTTTCGTTTCCTGAATCGTTTTTCTGCGACTTCTCTCCTTTTTGGGGGGAAGTCGGCAGAAAAACGATTGCTCAGACAGTTGCGAGCGATGTGTCCGATGTTTTCGTAGTTGTAGTAGGTTCACATATTTCTCTGGTCAACGGCGTCCACTTCCATCGGAGTCGAGGAGTCCACCGACTTAGTTTTTCCGTTTCCATGAAAATTGTGGTTAGGAGGTCGCCAGCCGTAGGATTCTTGGATCCGAGCGTCGTATTTGGTGTTGTCGATCCTTTCTGTTGCTGCGATCACCCGTGCAAGTCGTTTTGGATGGCAAGGATAGCGATTGCTCAGTGGATATCTCGCTTGAGACCGTTGTTGTAATGAAAACATAGTTCGTCGAGGGCAATTTCTGCTCCGGTGATGATCTCACAGAATCTCCACGTGTACTCCGCCACGCTAGACTGCTAACGTAGACGCTTGAGCTTGTACCGTGCGTCAAACTTCTTGTTCGGTCGTCCAAAGCGTGCCAGCATCGTACGTGAAAATTCATTCCAGTCGGTTGGTGGCGCCAGCGCTTCTTCCCACTGTGGGTTGATCTACTGCAAGGGTAGAACGCCTGCGGTCGGTGACATGAGACGGGCGCCGTTGGCCATTGATGAGGCTCCGCCGGTCTCCTGCTGCAGTTGGATGGTCTTTAGGTCAGACCACCAAGTCAATACCGTGCCACGCAAAAGCGCGGCCGGGAGGTCAATTTTCTTTTGAACGTCGTTGACCCTAGCAGCGGTGAAATACACCTCCAAAATCATCAGCCAAATCCTAACCATCGGTCCTTTTGAGTTTGCAGGATCAAACGTTTCTGGTGGAGCCGGACGAATTTTGCGTTTGCTCGAGATTTGGGAATTTTTTTATGAGCACCGCTTCACGCACGCTTGCATTGTGAAGAGTTGAGTTGTTGGAGCAGGTGGTTGTTGATCCCCTCGGGCGCGAAGATCCGGCTCGCCAATTCCTTGTTGATCCACGCCTGTCGTCCAGTGCCACCTGTCATCCCTACTGTCGTCGTCGGGCCCATGGTAGGGGCAGCTGGTTTGTCGCCGTTGGGTCCGCGACCGGGTTGGTCGACGAAGCCATAGGAGTCGCTCCAGCTGCCACATAGCCTGCCACGCCAGCGTTCGCTGCCGCTTCAGGGTTCTCGTGCATCGGCAAGTTCTACTCCTCCATCGTCGAAGTTGTCGCCGATGACCCGCTGCTGGTCGTCCGTTGGGCTCGCTCGCCTCACGTCGTAGTCGCGAAGTCTGCAAAGTCTTGACGTGCAAGATGTACTGATGCATTGTGCAAGGTAGTCCTCCGGATGGGTAAAGAAGTCAGATGCCTCTCTAGCACCACTGCACTCTGATACCAAGTGTTATGCCAAATGGAGCGTAGATGGTGAACAGGTAGAAGTTGCGAGGCAGAACACGATGTAGAATTTGAGACACTTGAGCAATTTATAATTACCATTAAGTGCAATTCGATGACAAGTGTCGAAATGATCGAACATATATGTATACAAGTGTCGAGTTACAAATGAGGCATAGTCGGGGTCGTTGGGTTGGTTGTCGAGCGACGCGTACGGAGTCGCGTCGTAAGTGGTCGAACTCGAGAAGATCCCGCCGAGAAGTTGGGGGTCTTCAAGACTCAACGGTAAAAATGCGAGATGCATCTTTATAAATCTAGATTCGTCTCGATGCGTCAAGAAGCTGACCGAAAGGTCGTGATGCTTCTATTCGTAGGTTTGCGAGAGTGGTCAAGGCTGTCGGAAGGTTCGGGAATATCCACAGAGGACAGGGGAGTTGGCCGGTTTGTCCTCGACCATCTGAGTGAATATCACGGTCTCGCGATGCAATGTGCTGTTTGTGTAATGAAAAAAAATGCCCACTCGAAAAGATTCGGGTCTTGTGTACGTCTGGTACGTAACAGTAATAGTCAGAAAGCTTGAGAAAATTTGTGGTGTGTCTTTATAGAAATCTACAACCTTCAAGAATTGCACCAAAAATCATCAGAAAATAAATATGGATTGCAATATTTCTTTGAATACATGTAGGGATTGTCCACAAAATTCGATTTTGTGTATGTCCTACCCGGTCTATGGAAGAATAGAACTACCTTACCTGGCATTCGGAAAAATAAGACTCCCCTACCCACATACCTCAGAATATTAACATTTTATCGACAAATAGCGAGAAAGCACAGCATGTCCACGTTGCATGCGATGCAGTGTCGACTTGCTAATGCCATCAATCTCTTTGAACATTCACAAACCCCCTCCCTTGCCAACGCTTGTTCCCTCTGGCACACCTTATTCCGCGTTAATGACAGCATCCCCGGTCACACCTACTCTTGTGCCTGAAGCTGCTCCCCTTACGTTCAAGCCAGAACTTGACCATGCCTCTCTTGTATCCTCTTCCTCTCCCTAGGAGTCCACAACCCTTATTTTTTCATCGCAACGGCCTGTTTCACAACCCTAGGACAGCACCTCAGCATCGGACTACTCCGTCGAGCCCAGTGGTCATCTTTGACCAATGGCCTCTAGGGCTCAACGGAGTGTTGACTTAGTGCCTAGATGCCCAACTCGTAGTTTTCAGAGTGGCGAGCTTGGCACAAAGGCCCTTGGCCTGAGTGTCCAGGAGAACTGTAATGAGACGCACCCAGCGTGTTCTTTCGTTCACGAGTTGGTCTCTTGAGAGTTCTCGATCGCTTGCGATGTCGCAGCCAACCTAGTCATGGTACGACCAAGTCTCCAAGGCGTGTGTCCTAACCAACCCGAGCTCTCCCTTAATGGCGCCTGATCCAGGCATGTTTAAGGACACACTCTTGGCTCAGAAGTTCCTCTATTGCTTCCTCCTATTTCTCTTCTTATGAGGGCATTGTGTCTTGGGTTGCTTGATCAGAGACAAGTGTCACTTCCTGCCATGAATATCCGTGTAGACTGTGGTTTTGCACCAATCCACTTGCACATTATGCCGGTATAAAAGGAAAATCATCCCAAGACTTTTTGGGTCGCTCATTGGACAGGTTCTCCAGATTGTACAAGTCACATCATAGGTGTCCTTCCCTGACCGACCTATTGTATAGCCTCCGGATTAATGATACTCATCTTATAATGTCTCATCATGACCCATTTACTACCCCTTTTCAAGTATAATTGTATGTTTTATGCACAATATTTTGGATGAGATGTTAGCCGTTCAATGCTTTGGTTTTGTTCCTGTCATTGTTCTATTTGTAGCTTATTACTGTCTAATCCCCTTTTTCTGAGCGGCCTGGATACTCAGGTTGTGATTTTCCACACCTTAAACGATCATGATATGGAATTCATTTCCTCGTCGCATTGGAAGTGTGTCCATATACACCATTATTTTATCATATAACATGACATATATTGTGACAAGTTCTTATTTTGCTTGGTTCTTTTATCACACACCCCATACATTTTCAATGCTCTTGTTGCATGACAGATCCTCCATTTATCCTAGGAAAATTCTTCTACCTCACCAACACATGTGTTTTATAAACCCAACTGCCATTTCCAAAATGCTACAAACGTGACCTGCCATGGAGCTAGACGGTACTACTTTTCATCCACCTTGTCTCTCGACATTTTGCAATAGTTTACAATTAGTAGTGGGTTGCTTTCCTGTCTTCATATCTTGTGCGTCCCATCCTCTCGCCTGGTCCATGCGGATGTCATGTTGCCCTTGCTTCATGACTTCCTTGGTGGTTCTGGTTGAAATATTTTGTGCATCACTCATGGCTTCTCTCGCTTCTCGTTTGTCGTTCATATCTTTAAAAGACATATATTTGTCCTATCCTAAGGCCCAAGGTGTTCTTTAATGAAAAACACGAGCTTTATGATACAACCATGGAATTCCTTGGTCCCACCTCCCGCTTTCTCTGACTTTAAAGTATGTGGATTTAGCCTCGACTCTTCAAACACTCCAACTGCACCCTCTACATTTAGGTCTGAATCCTCCTCCTTCCATCTCATGCCTCTCTTTTCGTTACCTTATTATCCATCTCTTACATGACCGGGGTTCGCAATGAGGTTCATCAAAGTCCTCTTCCTTGTCAAGTTACTCCATTTGAGCTCTAGCACATCCTTCATACCAACCTTTTCCTTGCCTCTTACTCGGGTTGCATCACTTTTGTTTGGTTCATGATGGTCCTAAGGACCTTCATGAATACAAGCTCTTCCGTAGTGGTCCCCTTTACACCGTTCTTCTTTTTCTTGCCATGTCCAAGTTCTAGTGCATTGTAGATCATGAACGATGTTGGCTCTTTGAATGTCATAATGCTCCTTTAGTTGAGTCTATTGTCCATTGTGACAACAATCGTCTCCCTCCTCATTCTTCTCTTGCTCTTTTCTATTTTCTTGGATGAAATGATATACTTTGATTTTCATCGAATTTACGCATACATGTTTCATCATCTCCTTTTGAGCCCTTTGTGCTCAATGATTCTTCACTGACTTATTATGCTTTTGACACCTCTCATTCTTTTCACCTCCAAGAAACCCCACCCTATTGTTCTTGACATCGTTGAACCATATCCCAGTGGGTATTAATCCATTAGTCTCTCCGTAATTTTCCTTGTTGCTCCCATTTTTATCGAGGGCGGTTAGCTTGGAACTCTCTCTAGTGTCCTTGAGAAAAACCATATCATTATCATTCCCAGCTCTCCTGCCTCAGCCCCCCACACCCATGGCGGGTGTCTTTGGTCCCTACTAATCAAGCCTATCCACTCTGACTGTCAACCTGGGCAGTCTGGTCCTCCTCGTTGTAGTCTGTTCTTCTCTTTTCCTCATCCTCTAGATCATGCTACCCCCATGAGGGCAACGTTTTCGCAGGCATGATATTAATTTGTCTTACCACATCAGTGGACCATGATATTAATTTGTCTTATGGTTATTGCATTATTTATAATATGGTCTCTCTCATCGTTTGGTGAAATCGCACTTGCCTTTGCAACAATGGCTTCCTCTGTCCTACTACATGAACCCAAGCGTGTATTGCTCTGTCAATCTCTATACCATTGTACTCATTGATGTTCCCATGTGTGCAAAAGGTGGTATTTTGGATTTTTTTTGTACCCTCGATGGCACGCCGAGCGTTGTCCCCCCCCCCCCCCCCCCCCCCCCCCCCCCCCCCCCCCCCCCCCCCCCCCCCCCCCCCCCCCCTCCCCGTTCTGCAGCCTCTTTCCCTCTAAACCCATGGCGAGCATCTCAAGTTCATTGCATCCAAGGCTGTCAAGTCTGGAAGTCAACCCCGACAATCATTTCCCCCTCCTGGTGATCCACTCATCTCTTGCCCTCCTCCTTCACGTCCTTTTACCTCCTTAGTAACAGGACGTGAATAGCTTCAATACCCTCTTCTTTCCAACAATTGCTAGTGTGAACTTTCAACTTCATTATTTGATGATATCACAGTGGCTCTCCTCGGAGTGCTTCTCTGGTCCTAGTGTCTTAATCCAACACTCTGTACTATGCATGAGGCACGTAAGATGCCGCCTTGGGTGAAGACCATGAGAACTATATATTCTTCACATACATGACATGTATCAGCTCATTGACCTGAATTGTGGCTTGAAATCCATCTCAACTTATTGGATCTACGATCACAAGCTCAAGCCATGTGGAACCATCAAGCTCAAGCAATTCAAGGATCTTTTCAACGCCAATGGGTCATCTCCAATCCCCAGCATTGACTTTTATGAGTTATTATCCCATTTTGGTCTATGTACCACATTGCCAGATGTTATCAACCTTGTGGTGCACAATGGGAGCTCCATTAGATAGATTTAAGCATCAGAGTTTTCCAGGATAAGGCTGGTGAATACATGTTTGTGATCCAACCTCCCTGATAAATTGATACATATGACTGCCTATGAAAGGTATTGAAGGACTGAAAAACAGTTATCTTGCCATCAGACTACCGAGATAAGATCCACATGGACATAGGGAAACTCATAGATTTTTTTTGTTTATCCTACCTTCTTTTTCAGCCTTTTCCTTACCTGTCGTGTGGAAATTCTCCCTTGAAAATATTGGGGAGAAACTGGCTCTCCAAACTCCCTTCTTTTCATCGCTGATTCCTTTGGCCTTAGCCGTTAAGACACTCTTGCAGAGTGTCTACAAGATGAAGGAAATTTGGCCACCAAAATTTTTCCTGGGCATGGCGATCTATTGAAACAATCATCATCAAGTGTTGCATGTTCATCGTGCTGTGTATGTGGAAAACGTGGAAGAAACGTTGTCTCCTCTTCATGTTTTTTCACCCATTGCCTTCAGTCACATCATCCCTTAGGATTGGAGGCTCCTCCAGGCCGTGGGCTTAGTGAACCTGGAAAAGAACACTAAGTTTGTTTGTTGTATGATGAAAATTTCCACCACCACCACCACCTTTGTTGATTTTATTTTATTGGTGATAATTTTGGCCCTGTCCTTAATTTCTGCACGAGTGGCTTCTCATTTATGACCAATCATTCTCCAAACATATACTCAATTTCTAGTGTACATAATATACCATAAAAAAAAAAGGCAACGTCTAGGAAAGATACAAATCCCATCTACATCAGAATACACACATGTCCATAGACAAAATACACACAAAGAATGCTTTAGGAATATTCATTCCCTATGAGATGTTGTAATGTCAGAGCTTCCAAGAAACCAATTTACTTCGCCAGGAATTTGCATGGAAAATGTACAATGCTATGGATGAGATGTGCAAGTGGAGGTGGGGGAGGAAGGGAGGGGGTGTACGTGGTGATTCTATGTGGTGAGTATAAGGGGGAGTGTATGGGGTGATGGATGAGAAATGATCAAGTGAACAATGCTATGGGTGAGATATGCAATTATAAATGAACACGTGTTTATTTCCCACCCGTCACGCCATACACTCCCACATACAATCACCACATACACACCCGCCCCCCGTCCTCCCCCACCTACACTTGCATATCTGACCCATAGCATTGTACACTTGTGTACATGTCCCAACCATCACCCCATACAGTCCTCCATACACTAACCACATACATTCCCCCTTCTCTCCCGACCCCCATTTTCACATGCGATCCATAACGTTGTACACTTTTGTTCATTTCCCACCCATCACCACATAAAATCCCCCATAAACTCACCACATACATACCCTCTTCCCCCACCCTCCCTTATCTTCTTGCATATCTGATCCACAACATTGTAAATTTGTGATTGATTCCCACCCATCACCCCATACACTCCCCCATACAGTCACCACATGCACCCCTCCCCTATCCCTCCCACCTCCACTTACACATCTAACAGATACCATTATACACACATGTTTATTTCCCCCTCATCATCCCATAAACTCCCTCATACACTCTCCACATCCCCCCCCCCCCCCCCCCCCC
>SZWC01007807.1:12498-24856 GCA_023375785.1 Penium margaritaceum | reverse complement strand
AGTGGCTGACAGTACGAGCAAAGCTGATGGCTGCTCCCAACACAATCCGTGAGGAGGGAGCACGGCTCCCCCATGGCCACATACCCCTGCACAGCAATAGCAAGGGTGACGACGATGCTGGTGGGATGTGCTCGGACAGAGCCTCACCCCGGAGCGGCGTCGTCGCTGTCATCGTCATCGCTGTCGTAGTCGTCACTACTGTCGTCATCTGCTGATGTGACTGGTGCAGCGCTGAGGGCCTCCTCCAAAACAATCGCCTGCTGTATGGCCTCCAGCTGCTGAGCTGCATATCGCCTCGCGGCCTCCGCAGCGTCGAGGCGCGTGTGGAGCTCGACAAGCTCTGAAGCGGCAGCCGACCGGCTGGCCGCATCTACGGCGTGCAGGCGGTCAGTCGCGGAATGAATCTGATGGTGGACCTCCATCATGTGCGCGTCGGTGCAAGTCACTGCCTCCTGCATCCTCGTCTCCTCGTCGCGTAGGAAGCTCTCCACGCCAATAGGCGACTCGGCTGCTGTCTGATCACCAGCTGCTGGCAGGGGGTCGTCACCACTGAGCGCGTCCGCATCCGTAGCAGCTGCACCAGAAGGGGGTGGTGCTGCGGAGTCACTGGTTGTTGCTGACACACTCGACACTCGGGTGTCAGGTGGCCAGACGTCGTCATCCGTCGGTGTATCTGCCGCTGCAGCGTCGTCGCTGTCATCGGGAACCCATACACCCTGCAGAAACGCCGAGCCCCTGGTGCACAACCAATCGTCCACCTGCTGCTGTGCGTCCGCCCGTCGCCAACGTGCATCCTGTAGGGACCACTCCGCAGCCTCGAGACGGGTGTGCACATCCTCCATGCACATCTCAGCAACCTGCCGTGCAGAAGCATCTGTAGTGTACCAACGGCTGCTGGCCTCCCGGAGCTCGGCCATGAGACTTTTCACGTGCGCCTCCGCTCGAGCCACCACTGCCTCATGCTCGTCGACCATGGAGCGTAGGCGCTCGGGTACAGGAATTGTAGCTCGGACGAGCGTAGCTATGTCATCGGCTGGAACCGCCGTGGTGTCAACGACACCGGTCAGGGTAGCGGGGTGTCGGATGTCTACAGCTCGCTCTGCATCCTCCATGTCGCACACGCGGACGTCTGCTCTCACCGAGAGGCTATCGCGTGCTCTAGCCGCGGCTACTGCAAGAACGGCAGCGCACTGGGCCTCTATGTCTGCCTCCGACCCTGCGTCCGACCGCTCCACGACGGACGACTGGTCCTCATCGAGGAGGTCTACCTNCCTGGCAGTCAATCACCTCCTCCTGCTGCCCAGCACTATCTGCCAGAACCACCTGGGCGTCTGCTGTGGGCCGAGCATCAGCACCTGTATCACCTGCTCCTCCTGCTGCTCCTCCTGGCACCATGGCAGCTGTCTCCACACCAGCTAATGCAGGAGCGTACGCATCGTCGGGCGCAGCTCCGGCATCGGCCGTCGTCACGTCATCCGCCAAAACATCAACGATCACCAACTCCATCCCCGACTCTGACTCAGCATCGGACCAAACCTCCTCTGACGAAGAGTCTCCGTCACAGCGAATGTCTCCCCCCGCTGAACTCTCTGCTAGCTGAGTCTGCTGTGTGGCGTCATCCGCCTCGATCATCCTGCGCTGTAGAGAAGTCGCATCACCAATGCCGAGCTCCGTCGCGGTCGTCAGCGGCCACACCATCTCCCCCACGACTGGCACCTCGGCAGGAGCTGTGGGGACTCGACAGACCAACCCGTGGACAGGAGACGAGGGGATCTCGTCACCTGAGACTCCTCCCAGAGCCGCGTCTACTGCCAACGTCCCTTCAGTAGCAATGACTGCAACTGCTGCTACTGTCACGACGTCGATGGCTGCCGACACACCCACTGTCTGGACGTCTGGCGACACTCCACTGGTCACCAATGTAGCGGAACGGACGTCTGCTCCATATGTGCCGGCTGACACTGCTACTGCTACTACTGCCTCATCCACTGGTACTGCCCCACCTGCCTTTGTGGTCTCGTCCGTCTCCGACTCCACGTCGGACCACTCGTCGGATGGCTCGTCCTCAATGAGAGCGCTCTGTCGTGAAGCACCGTCTGTCGCATCCCTCATGCACTCTCCGGTGGTCGTCGGCAGACACTCCATCTCCCCCTCGATCGACGCACCGGTAGAAGCTGCGAAGGGGTGCCGCACCAACCCTGCAACTGGGGAGGAGGGAGTCAGCTCCGTGGTGACGTCTGCCGCTGCTACGTCTGTTGCTGCCTCCTGCACACGTCTCGCCAAACGTGCTATCCGTCGCCTCGTGTGCCGAGTCCGAGAACGACGATGGCGAGCCGAAGAGACTACCCCAGAAGTGGAGGGGTCACTGGTCGGGATGACTCCAACTGCCTCCAGCACAGAGCGTAGGGTGTCAGATGTAGAGCTAAGGTCGGGAGGCGTGGCACCGTCAGGTGATGACACCGACGGAGGTGAGGATGGCGAGAAGGAAGACGAGTGTGTGTGAAGCGGCACGGTGGCAACCGCCCGCTCAGAGATCACATGGTCTATGAGCTGTTGCACCATGCGCTTCAGACCCTGGAGCTCGGCGTACACCACCGCCATAGCTCCACTGAGGGGCGCGACTGTATGAGCTGATGTATCAGAGTTGGGTGGTGAAGTAGGGCGGGACCGTAACCAGGGCGGTCGCCACCCAGCAGGGCGCTGGCGACACTGGCGCCAGCCATGGTGTCGATCGCCGCAAAAGAAGCAGGCAAAGCCGTTGGACGCCAGAGGCGTGTGCCACGGACGTGGCATCTGCCACGTATGCAGAGCCGGTGCGAGCCACGGCACCGGCTGCGCTCCCTGCCACGCCAATGTGCTCATCTCTAGAGTGTGGTGTGGGTGAGTGTGCCAGACACTCGCTCCCGCTAGCTCAAAGAACCACGTAGAGGGATGCGAATCGAGCCACGTCTCTCAGACGGGCTGCGATGTCGTCAATCACGACCTCAAGTCGCGACCTCAAGTCGCGTTCGGTGCCGCCAATGCTGCACCGAGTGCCGTCGTCAGCCGACGGCTGTGGCCTCAAGCCACCTTCGCTGTTGCTGCTACTGCCGCGACTCTCGTGGCGGCTGCAGCTACAGCGGTTTCCGTCGTCAGCCGACGGTGGTGGCCTCAAGCCACAAAAAAAGGTAAAAAGTAATAAACAAAGACAAAAACAAGAACTTAATTTTGAAGGAAGGACAGTAGGAGGGACCTTCCTTTTTTTTGCGCGCAGCCGGCCGGAGGCCGCCCGTCGGCCCCCCTGCCCGTTTCGGCCGGTGGGAGGCCGGCGTTTGGCCGGCACGCGCCGGCTCAAGCGCCGGCGCTTGGCCGGCGCTGTCGCGCCCTCCGGGGCACGACGGGCCCGACCGACCGGACCCCCCCCCCTTCTTGGGCGGGGTCCGTCGCGTCGGGTCCCCCTCAGGCCCGACAGCAGCAGCTGCAGCAGCAACTGCTGCTGAGGTTGCTGCAGCAACTGCTGCTGCTGCTGCTGCTGCTGCTGCTGCTGCAGCTGCTGCTGCGGCTGCTGCTGCAGCTGCTGCCTGTTGCTGCTGCTGCTGCGAATGCTGCTACAGCAGCTGCTGCAGCTGCTGCCTGTTGCTGCTGCTGCTGCGAATGCTGCTACAGCAGCTGCTGCAGCTGCTCGCGGCCGCCGCTGCTGTAGTTGCTGCTGCTGCTGCTGCTGCTGCAATGCTGCTGCTGCTGCTGTTGCTGCTTGCGCTGCAGCTCGCGCAATGCTGCTGCTGCTGTCGCCGCGCTGCTGCTGCTGCCCGCGGCTGCTGCTGCCGCTGGTGCTGCTCGCTGCCGCTGCCGCTGCTCGCGAGCTGCTGCTGCGAGCTGCTTACCCCCTTTTTTTTTTCTTGTCAAAATGCCCAGCCAGAAATGACTGCTGCTGCCACCCGGTGCTGCTGCTGCTGCTGCTGTTGTAGCACCAGCACGCTGCTGGTGCTGGTGCTGCTGCTGCTGTTGCTGCTACTACTGCTGGCACAAAGGCAGCGCCACTGCTGTGGTCTAACGTGGTGGGAAGGCTGCGTCGACGGCGATCGGCTGTCTCGACAGGCCCGATGGATCTGCTACAGCGGTGACTCTCACTGCTGCTGCTCTGCTGCGTCTCTGCTGTGCAGCTCAGTGAGAACTGTCTCACTGCTCTGATACCATGAGAAGTTTCCTAGAACCTTCCTAACCACTTGCCGCGACACTAGGCGTCAGCGCCAGGTCAGCGTGTGACAACAGTCACAAGTTAAAAACAAAACTGCAAGGGTCTGGGTGGGGACACGAACAGAGTGTCAGGAAACTCAAACTGAATATAATTGCAGAGAGAGATGACAACTGACAGGCACACAGCATAAATACCTGCCGCGGCACACGGCGGGTGACGCACGCGGCAGTGTCAGTTTGTCCTAAACCCGACTCAAAACCACTGTTTTGGCCGCAACTCTGCGCACAGGCATCCAAACGCGACACCGTCTGAACCTAGAGATGCAGAATCTCGAGCCGGACGCTACGACTGGTCACACGTACAAGTCCGGCATCGATCGGTGGACGGACAATGCAAAACATGCAAATCGGGCTCGAGAGCCAGTCCACCGAGAAAACTCTAGCACCTGCAGAAAAAACTACAGAGCACCCCAGCAAGCACCCGGGACGTCGTGGCAATCGTCTGGCAGCTGCTGGTGGCTGGATCCACCAACCGTCAGTGCTCCGGCGCCAGCTGGGCCCGCATCAGGGATCTGTCATGTCGTAGCTCCTGGATAAGTCCCTGGACGATCCGGAGTCCTGTCGGGTCGTCACGATCTCCAATGCCGCCACCGCTCACCATCAGCTCCGGGTACACCCGTAGCTGCCACGGCTGTGGCTCGTNCAGAGCACCCCAGCAAGCACCCGGGACGTCGTGGCAATCGTCTGGCAGCTGCTGGTGGCTGGATCCACCAACCGTCAGTACTCCGACGCCAGCTGGGCCCGCATCAGGGATCTGTCAAGGCGTAGCTCTTGGATAAGTCCCTGGACGATCCGGAGTCCTGTCGGGTCGTCACGATCTCCAATGCGGCCACCGCTCACCATCAGCTCCGGGTACACCCGTAGCTGCCACGGCTGTGGCTCATGACGGGTGGAAGCCACACATACCAACACACTGGTCGCTCAGATCGGTTGACAGGGCCCAAGGGTGTTACGTACCAGACATGCACGAGTCTCTAATCTTTTCAAGTGGCCATTTCTGTCATTACACAAATAGCCCACCGCACGTCGAGACCTCAATTTTCACTCTGACGGTTGAGGGCAACTCAATCAGCTGCCCTCGCCCTCTTGCCATCCTTCTGGCATATTTTGACAATTTCGACCACTTTCCTGAATTATCGACAGAAGTGTCACAACATTTTGGTCGACTTCTTGACGCTTCGAGACATATAGAGATTTATAAAGATGCATCTCGTATCTTCGCCGTCGATCTTCGAAGCCCCTCGATTCCTCGGCGAAGCTTCTCGATTCGACCACTCACGGCGCGGCCCCGCATGCGTCGCTCGACGATCGAACCAATGACTGCGACTACGCCTCATTTTTAACTCAACAGTTGTATATATGTGTTCAACCATTTCGACATTTGTCCGAGAAGTACACTTACCGCTAATTATGCATTGCCGAAGTGTCCCAAATTCTCAAACCGTGTTCTGCCTCGCAACTCATACATGCCCACCATCTACGCTCCGTTCGGCATAACAAAGGGTTGGACAAATATCGAAACAGGTCCCTTTATCAAAGCTCACATTGAATCTGGGCTTAGAGTTCGAACTGCCCAATGTGCAGATGGAGGAGACAGTAACTTGAAAACTGGGGTATGGTAAGAGTAATTTGCGGATTATGGCGCACATCGCTGGATCTGTTTAGGATGTGCAAGGCCAACCACGCGGAACGTTAGACCTATCAGCTATAGCTGGTTACCATCCCGGGGAGACTCCGCACTTCTTACCAGTGAAAAGGTGCTTTCTTTCCTGAGAACATGCATGGAGGCGGGAAAAACCTACGGATTCTGAGGTCCACATCAGGCCGCCACTTGCCTGCGGGAAGATCTGTTCTGGACAGGATCGTCATTGCCACCGTAGTCATGCTGTGGTTTCTCGTGGCGCTGTCGTGGCAGACAAACTTGACCCGGCATCACCACAGCCAGGAGCAAGCTGCAGGCAGCCGGAGAGTGGGGCAGGTGGCGGTCGATTCCGCTGGCTCGGCAGGGGAGGCATCGTTTTCTGCGTCTTCCCGCTTGGCTGGAGGCGAAACCAAAGGACAGCGCACCAACCGCACGGAGAGTGGCGATTTTCGGTCCCTGAGTAGTCACATAGCTGCCACATGAGTGATCTCGTGTTCAGAAGGAGTCTGGTGGGACACTGATCCGTAAGCAGCACACAAACCAGTCTCCAGACGCACACTGTGCAGGTGTCAACTGGAGGGGTGCCATGCCAGGAAGAATGATTATCTGCCCATTCCGGGCATGACTTGTGTATATGTGACGTCACGTGAGCAACAAGTTATAGCTACCATTGTTCATTGATGGGAGGCAAAACTCCTGCCGTATCGCTGTCCCCTTGATTGAGGTGCGTTGTTGCCGCGGCGTCAACTGGTGACAGGGAAGTCAGATGAGCTCAAGTGATGTCAGCTGAGCTGAGTCAAGGCTATTGATAGCTTCATGGAAGGTGGCGAGAGCCAACTTCGATGGTGGCTGACAAGAGCTGGCTTCCATGGAGCTTCTGGAAACAGTTTCACGGGTGGAAAGTCGTAGCCGCAAAAACAGGTACATGGCGAGTGTAGTCTGTTTCAGCTGGTCCATGGAAGGCTAGACTTCGATGGATCAGTGGTTAATTGGATGGAAGTTGTATGAATGGAGGCTTGGAGAGGTGGATGGCAGCCATGGGCGCTATATGTCAATGCTAGGTGGGATCGCCCATAAGATGGGCCATATGTTGTGCATCATTACTCGCCAGCTTGCTATTGCTTGACAGCCGACATAATCATGCTTTCCATGTCTGGAGGGGGTGGATGGGCCGAGGCTTGGAGTCGTACCTGGTAGAGTGGAGGAGCAAGTTTTTGAGGCCACTCGGGTGAGCATTCAGGCATAGATTGTGCTTTAGGGCATGGTGTATGTGCATTTGACGTTTCCTCTTTGTGAGAAAGAGATCCAAGCAGTATGCAATAACGTGTAGCATGGAGTGAATGGAGAAAGTTGAAGGTTGATCCTTAGTGTTGGGAGAGTGTTTGCACTTGCTCATGTTTGAATGCGCATGCGAGTTCCTTTCTTCAGAAGAGCATACACATGACACTCTAGGGGTGTATTGTAGTGCGCTCCAACCCAATTCTTTCAAGTATAGATGTCAGGTCCTTTCATGCTGGGAGGTTACATCAGATGTGGCTGGTGAGAAGTTTCCTAGAACCTTCCTAACCACTTGCCGCGACACTAGGCGTCAGCGCCAGGTCAGCGTGTGACAACAGTCACCAGTTAGAAACAAAACTGCAAGGGTCTGGGTAGGGACACGAACAAAGTGTCAGGAAACTCAAAACTGAATACAATTGAGGAGAGATCACAAATGACACATCCATGGCCTAAATACCTGCCGCGGCGCACAGCGGGTGTCGCACGCGGCGGTCCAAGAGCTGTCCTAAAACCGGCCCAAAACCACTGTTTTGGCCGTAACTCCGCGCACACATGTCAGAATGTTGCGCCGTCTNATGGCCAGTCCGCCGAAAAAACTCCTGCAGGCTGCAGAAAAACAGCAGGGAGGCCCGGCAGTGTCCGGGGCTCTGGAACGGTAGTCGGCCAGCTCCAAGCTGGCAGTCCGCCGCCCGTCGTCCCTCCGACGTCACCAGGGCCCGCCTCAGGGATCTGTCATGTCGTAGCTCCTGGGTAAATCTGGAGTCCTGTCGGGTCGTCACGATCTCCAATGCGGCCACCGCTCACCATCAGCTCCGGGTGCACCCGTAGCTGCCACGGCTGTGGCTCGTGACGGGTGGAAGCCACACATACCAACACTCCCCCTGGCTCACACACCCGTCAAGGCCACAATGGCTGAGCAAAGACAGGAAAGGATGAATCGGGAAACCAATCATGGCAAGCACCGATCAAGCATGCCACAGCACAGGGTCTCCTCGTGACAATGGTGCATCGCACCAAGTGCCCGGGTCTCGACCATGCACAAACGCAATCACACACACGTGTCAAACATCATGCAAGAGAGACAAAGAAACAAGGTCTCCTCGTGACTCCGGAAAATGTCTCCGGGTATCCGGGTTTAGACCACATCATGCATGGATCACACATAGCACATGGGGACAAAGGGTCTCCACATCACACCGGTGGAACTCACCAGGTGCGCGGGTCTCGACCAGCATAACCTCAATCACAACGTCATGCCACATCCAAGCAAACTCGCTGTCCTCACAAGAGTGTCAGGCGAAAGCCCACACACCAACACTCCCCCTGGGCTGTACACGCTAACAGTGCGGCTCCCCCATGGCCACATAACCCTGTACAGCTATAGCAACGGCGACGACGATGATGGTGGGATGTGCACGCACATAGCCTCACCCCACGGCATCGTCATCGCTGTCGTCGTCGTCACCACTGTAGTCGCCACTGCTGTCGTCACCTGGTGCTGCGACGAGGGCACAGCTGAGGGCCTCCTCCAACTGCATCGTCTCCCGCATGTATGCCAGCTGCTGGGCTGCATGCTGCCACACGGACTGCGCTGCGTCGAGACGCGTGTGCAGTTCGTCGAGCTCTGCTGCGGCAGCCTGCTGGCCAGCTGCATCTACGGCGTGCAGGCGGTCAGTCACGGAATGAATCTGATGGTGGACCTCCATCATGTGCGCATCGGCGCGAGTCACTACCTCCTGCATCCTCGTCTCCTCGTCGCGTAGGAAGCTCTCCACGCAAACAGGCGACTCAGCTGCTGCCTGATCACCAGCTGCTGGCAGGGGGTCGCCACCACTCAGCGCGTCCGCATCTGTAGCAGCTGCACCAGAAGGGGGTGGTGCTGCGGAGTCACTGGCTGCTGCTGACACACTTGACACTCGGGTGTCAGGTGGCCAGACGTCGTCATCCGTCGGTGTAAACACCGAGCCCCTGGTGCACAACCAATCGTCCACCTGCTGCTGTGCGTCCGCCCGTCGCCAACGTGCATCCTGTAGGGACCACTCCGCAGCCTCGAGACGGGTGTGCACATCCTCCATGCACTCCTCAGCAACCTGTCGTGCAGAAGCATCTGNCCACTGCCTCCTGTTCGTCGACCGCGGAGCGTAGGCGCTCGGGCATAGGAACTGTAGCCTCCACTGTAGCTGTGTCATCTGCTAGAACCGCCATGGTGTCAGCAACATCGGTCAGGGCAGCGAGGGGACGGAGGTCCGCAGCTCGCTCTGCATCCTCCATGTCGTACACGTGGATGTCTGCTATCGCCGAGGGGCCATCTCGTGCTCGTGCCGCGGCTACAGCAAATACGGCAACGCACTGGGCCTCTACGTCTGCCTCTGACCCTGTATCAGACCACTCCACAACGGACGACTGGTCCTCATAGAGGAAGTCTGCCTCGTCCTGGCAGTCCACCACCTCCTCCTGCTGCCTAGCACTATCCGCCAGAACCACCTGGGCGTCTGCTGTCGGCCGAGCATCAGCATCTGTATCACCTGCTCCTCCTACTGCTGCTCCTGGCACCATGGCAGCTATCTCCACACCAGCTAATGCCGGAGCGTGCGCATCGTCGGGCGCAGCTCCGGCATCGGCCGTCGTCACGTCATCCGCCAAAACATCAACGATCACCAACTCCATCCCCGACTCTGACTCAGCGTCCGACCAATCTCCCTCTGACGAAGAGTCACCGTCACGGCGAATGTCTCCCCCCGCTGAACTCTCCGCTAGCTGAGTCTGCTGTGTGGCGTCATCCTCAATCATCCTGCACTGTAGAGCACCGTCTGTCGCATCCCTCATGCACTCTCCGGTGGTCGTTGGCAGACACTCCATCCCCCCCTCGATCGACGCACCGGTAGAAGCTGCGAAGGGGTGCCGCACCAACCCTGCAACTGGGGAGGAGGGAGTCAACTCCATGGTGACGTCTGCCGCTGCTGCGTCTGCTGCTGCCTCCTGCACACGTCTCGCCAAACGCGCTATCCGCCGCCTCGCGTGCCGAGTCTGAGAACGACGATGGCCAGCTGAAGAGACTACCACAGAAGTGGAGGGGTCACTGGTCGGGATGACTCCAACTGCCTCCAGCACAGAGCGTAGGGTGTCAGATGTAGAGCTAAGGTCGGGAGGCGTGGCATCGTCAGGTGGTGACACTGACGGAGGTGAGGATGGCGAGAAGGAAGAAAAAGGTGTGTGAAGCGGCACGGTGGCAACAGCCCGCTCAGAGACCACATGGTCTGTGAGCTGTTGCACCATGCGCTTCAGACCCTGGAGCTCGGCGTACACCACCGCCATAGCTCCACTGAGGGGCGCGACTCTATGAGCTGATGTATCAAAGTCGGGTGGTGGAGTAGGGCGGGACCGTAACCAGGGCGGTCGCCACCCAGCAGGGCGCTGGCGACACTGGCGCCAGCCATGGTGTCGATCGCCGCAAAAGAAGTAGGCAAAGCCGTTGGACGCCTGAGGTGTGTGCCACGGCTGCAACTGCCACTGTGGACGTGACATCTGCCACGTATGCAGAGCCGGTGCCAGCCACGGCACCGGCTGCGCTCCCTGCCACGCCAATGTGCTCATCTCTAGAGTGTGGCGTGGGTGAGTGTGCCAGACACTCGCTCCCGCTGGCTCAGCCACAGGGGGAGGTGGACGGTCAAAGCGCAGTATCTCAGACGTGCTTCGACACCGTCAGGAGGACGGTCACCACCGCGCTAGTGGTGCGCTGCTGTGCGACCTCAAGTCGCCTTAGGTGCTGATTCTGCACCGGGTGCCGTCGTCAGCCGACGGCTTTGGCCTCAAGCCACCTTTGCTGCTGCTGCTACCGCTGCAACTCTCGCAGCGGCTGCTGCTACTGCCGGTTCCGTCGTCAGCCGACGGTGGTGGCCTCAGGCCACACTTAAAGCGTGAAAATAAAAAAAAACAAAATAAAGAAAGAGTAAAGGGAACCCCCTTTCCCCCTTTTTTTATCCCTTTTTTGTTTTTTTTTGTTTTTTTGTTTTTTTTTTGTGTGGTAGGTGTCACCTTCTCGGGTGCCCCTTTTGGGGTTGTCCTGGGGTGGTCCACTGGGGGACCCCCACCTGTCCCTTTTTTTTTTGTGTTGTGTGGGCTCGAACCTCGAGCGAGCTCGTCGAGCTCGCTCGCTCGAGGAGTTCGCTTGTCGAGCGAGCTCGCTCGGCGAGCTCGCTCACGGGCGAGCTCAACGCCCCCCCCCCTTTCACCCTCACGGGTGGGCCGTCGCAGCAGGAAGCTGCACGGCAGCTTCCTGCTGCTGCAATGGCGACGGGGCCAGCTCCCCCTGCCCCCGCGGTTGCTGCCCCTCCTCTTGCGCGTGCTGCTGCTGCTACTCCTGCAGCGCACGCGACGAAGCAGCGCTACAGCTGCTGCTGCTCGCTGCCGCCTGCTGCTGCTGCTCGCTGCTTCGTTGCTCGCTGCTGCTGCTATGGCTGCTGCCCGCCGCTGCTGTTGCTGCAGGTGCGTGCTGCCACCGCCGCTGCTGTTGCTGCTGCCCGCTGCCGCTACTGCGGCTTCTGTTTGCTGCTGCTGCTGCGAATGCTACTGCAGCTGCTCGCTGCTGCTGCGGTTGCTGGCGCTGCTGCTGCGGCTGCTGCTCATCGCCGTCACTGCTGCGGCTGCTTCTGCAGCTGCTGCCTGCTGCTGCTGCGGTTGGTGGTTGCAGCTCGCAGCCACCGCAAGCTGCAGCTGCGAGCTGCTTTTCCCCTTTTTTTTTGTGTACACACCGGCAGCCAGACACGTCTGCTGCTGCCACCCGGTGCTGCTCCTGCCACCCGGTGTTGCTGATGCCACCCGGTGCTGCTGCTGCTACCCGGTGCTACCGCTGCCCGTAGCCTCTATCGTCTTTCCTACCTCCATTGCTCCGTTGCAACGTAGTCGTGGTGGGTCCCTCCGGGATCTGCTGCTGCTGCTGTGGGTAGCTGCCGCTGCTGCCACTCACTGCTGCTGCTGGTGCTGCTGCGTCTCTGCTGCACAACACAACGAGCTGTGGCTCGTTCGCTCTGATACCATGAGAAGTTTCCTAGAACCTTCCGAACCACTTGCCGCGACACTAGGCGTCAGCGCCAGGTCAGCGTGTGACAACAGTCACCAGTTAGAAACAAAACTGCAAGGGTCTGGGTAGGGACACGAACAAAGTGTCAGGAAACTCAAAACTGAATATAATTGAGGAGAGAT
>SZWC01007806.1:72332-112961 GCA_023375785.1 Penium margaritaceum | reverse complement strand
GTTGCGGAGTGGTGCGAACTGGTTGCGGAGTGGTGCGAACTGGTTGCGGAGTGGTGCGAACTGGTTGCGGAGTGGTGCGAACTGGTTGCGGAGAGGTGCGAACTGGTTACAGAGTGGTACGAACTGGTTGCGGAATGGTGCACACTGGTTGCGGAGTGGTGAACTGGTTGCAGAGTGGTGCAAACTGGATGCGGAGTGGTGCAAACTGGTTGCGGAGTGGTGCGAACTGGTAGCGGACTGGTGAGAACTGGTTGAGGAGTTGTGCAAACAGGTTGCGGAATGGTGCGAACTGGTTGTGGAGTGGTGCAAACTGGTTGCGGAGTGGTGCGAACTGGTTGCGGAGTGGTGTGAACTGGTTGCGGAGTGGTGCGACCTGGTTGTGGAGTGGTGCGAACTGGTTGCGGATGGTGCGAACTGGATGCGGAGTGGTGCGAACTGGTTGCGGAGTGGTGAGAACTGGCTGTAGAGTAGTGCAAACTGGTTGCGGAGTGGTGCAAACTGGTTGCGGAGTGGTGCGAACTGGTTGTGGAGTGGTGCGAACCGGTTGCGGAGTGGTGCAAACTGGTTGCGGAGTGGTGCGAACTGGTTGCGGAGTGGTGCGAACTGGTTGTGGAGTGGTGCGAACCGGTTGCGGAGTGGTGCAAACTGGTTGGGGAGTGGTGCGAACTGGTTGCGGAGTGGTGCGAACTGGTTGCAAAGTGGTGACAACTGGTTGCGGAGTAGTGGGAACTGGTTGCGGGGTGGTCCAAACTGGTGGCGGAGTGGTGCGAGCTGGTTACGGAGTGGTGAGAACTAGTTGAGGAGTGGTGCGAACTGGTTGAGGAGTGATGCGAACTGGTTGAGGAGTGCCGCGAAGTGGTTGCGGAGTGGTATGAAATGGTTGTCGAGTGGTGCAAACTGATTGCAAAGTGTTGCGAACTGGTTGCGGAGTTGTGCGACATGGTTTCGGAGTGGTGCGCACTGGTTGCGGAGTGGTGCGAACTGGTTGTGGAGTGGTGCGAACAAGTTGCAGAGTGGTGCCAACTTGTTGCGGAGTGGAGCCAACTGGTTGCAGAGTGATGGGAACTTGTTGCGGGGTGGTGCGAGCTGGTGGCAGAGTGGTGCGAGCTGGTTGCGGAGTGGTGCGAACTAGTTGAGGAGTGATGCGAACTGGTTGAGGAGTGATGCGAACTGGTTGAGGAGTGGTGCGAAGTGGTTGCGGAGTGGTGCGATATAATTGTTGAGTGGTGCAAACTGGTTGCGGAGTGGTGCGAACTGATTGCGGAGTGGTGCGATATGGTTGCGGAGCTGTGCGAACTGGTTGCGGAGTTGTGCGAACTGGTTGCGGAGTGGTGCGAACTGGTTGCAGAGTGGTACGAACTGGTTGTGGAGTGGTGTGAACTGGTTGCAGAATGGTGGGAAGTGGTTGTGAAGTGCTGCGAATTGGTTGAGAGTGGTGCGAACTGGTTGCTAAGTGGTGCAAAATGGCTGTGGAGTGGTGCGAACTGGTTGCAGAGTGGTGCGAACTGGTTGGGGAGTGGTGCGAACTGGTTGAGGAGTGGTGCAAAGTGGTTGCGGTGTGGTGTGACTGGGTTTTGGAGTCGTGCGAACTGGTCGAGGAGTGGTGCGAACCGGTGCCGGAGTGGTGCAAACTGGTTGCGGAGTGGTATGAACTGGTTCCGGAGTGGTGCAAACTGGTTGCCGAGTGGTGCCAACTGGATGCGGATTGGTCTGAACTGGTTGCGGAGTGGTGCGAACTGGTTTTGGAGTGGTGCGAACTGGTTGCGGAGTGGTGCGAACTGGTTGTGGAGTGGTGCGAACTGGTTGAGGAGTGGTGCAAAGTGGTTGCGGTGTGGTGTGACCGGGTTTTGGAGTCGTGCGAACTGGTCGCGGAGTGGTGCGAACCGGTGCCGGAGTGGTGCAAACTGGTTGCGGGGTGGTATGAACTGGTTCCGGCGTGGTGCAAACTGGTTGCCGAGTGGTGCCAACTGGATGCGGAGTGGTCTGAACTGGTTGCGGAGTGGTGCGAACTGGTTTTGGAGTGGTGCGAACTGGTTGCGGAGTGGTGCGAACTGGTTGCGAAGTGGTGCCAACTGGTTGCGGAGTAGTGGGAACTGGTTGCGGGGTGGTGCGAACTAGTGGCGGAGTGGTGCGAGCTGGTTACGGAGTGTTGGGAACTAGTTGAGGAGTGGTGCGAACTGGTTGAGGAGTGATGCGAACTAGTGGAGGAGTGGTGCGAAGTGGTTGCGGAGTGATGCAAGCTGGTTGTGGAGAGGTGCAAGCTGGTTGTGGAGAGGTACGAACTGGTTGCCGAGTGGTGCAAACTGGTTGCAGAGTGGTGCGATCTGGTTGCAGAGTTGTGCAAACTTGTTGCGCAGTGATGGGAACTGGTCGCGGAGTTATGCAAACTGGTTGCAGAGTGGTGCAAACTGGTTGGGGAGTGGTGGGAACTGGTTGCGGAGTGGTGCGAAATGGTTGTAGAGTGGTGAAAACTGGTTGCGGAGTGGTGCAAAATGGCTTCGGAGTGGTGCGAACTTGTTGCAGAGTAGTACGAACTTGTTGCGGAGTGGTGCGAACTGCTTGTGGAGTGGTGCGAACTGGTTGAGGAGTGGTGTGAACTGGTTGAGGAGTGGTGCGAAGTGGTTTCGGAGTGGTGCGAAAGGGTTGGGGAGTGGTGCGAACAGGTTGATGAGTGGTGTGAACTGGTTGCGGAGTGGTGCGAACTGGTTGCGGAGTGGTGCGAACTGGTTGCAGAGTGCTGCGAACTGGATGCGGAGTGGTGCGAACTGGTTGCGGAGTGGTGCGAACTGGTTGTAGAATGGTGCGAACTGGTTGTGGTGTGGTGCGAACTGGTTGCGGAGTGATGCAACTTGTTGTAGGGTGCGGCAAGCTTGTTGCGGAGTGGTACAAACTGGTTAAGGAGTGGTGCAAACTGGTTGCAAAGTGGTGCGATTTGGTTGCGGAGTGGTGCCAACTGGTTGCGGAGTGGTGCGAATTGGTTGCAGAGTGGTGCAAAATGGTTGCAGATTGTGCAAACTGCTTGCAGAGTGGTGCGAACTGGTTGCAGAGTGGTGCAAACTGGTTGCGAAGTGGTACGAACTGGTTGCAGAGTGGTGCAAATTGGTTGCGGAGAGGTGTGAACTGGTTGCAAAGTGGTGCGAACGGGTTGGAGAGTGGTGCAAACTGGTTGCGGAGTGGTGCGAACTGGTTGCTGAGTGGTGTAAACGGGTAGCAGAGTGGTGCGAACTGGTTGCGGAGTGGTGCGAATTGGTTGCGTAGTAGTGCGAACTGGGTGCGGAGTGGTGCGAACTGTTTGCGGAGTGGTGCGAACTGGTTGCGGAGTGGTGTGAACCCGTTGCAGAGTGGTGCGAACTGGTTGCAGAGTGGTGCACACTGGTTGTGGACTGGTGTGACTGGTTGCGGAGTGGTTCGAACTCATTACGGAGTGGTGCGAACTGGTTGCGGATTGGTGCGAACTGTTGTCGAGTGGTGCGAACTGGTTGCGGAGTGGTGTGAACCCGTTGCAGAGTGGTGCGAACTGGTTGCAGAGTGGTGCACACTGGTTGTGGACTGGTGTGACTGGTTGCGGAGTGGTTCGAACTCATTACGGAGTGGTGCGAACTGGTTGCGGATTGGTGCGAACTGTTGTCGAGTGGTGCGAACTGGTTGCGGAGTGGTGTGAACCCGTTGCAGAGTGGTGCGAACTGGTTGCAGAGTGGTGCACACTGGTTGTGGACTGGTGTGACTGGTTGCGGAGTGGTTCGAACTCATTACGGAGTGGTGCGAACTGGTTGCGGATTGGTGCGAACTGTTGTCGAGTGGTGCGAACTGGTTGCGGAGTGGTGTGAACCCGTTGCAGAGTGGTGCGAACTGGTTGCAGAGTGGTGCACACTGGTTGTGGACTGGTGTGACTGGTTGCGGAGTGGTTCGAACTCATTACGGAGTGGTGCGAACTGGTTGCGGATTGGTGCGAACTGTTGTCGAGTGGTGCGAACTGGTTGCGGAGTGGTGTGAACCCGTTGCAGAGTGGTGCGAACTGGTTGCAGAGTGGTGCACACTGGTTGTGGACTGGTGTGACTGGTTGCGGAGTGGTTCGAACTCATTACGGAGTGGTGCGAACTGGTTGCGGATTGGTGCGAACTGTTGTCGAGTGGTGCGAACTGGTTGCGGAGTGGTGTGAACCCGTTGCAGAGTGGTGCGAACTGGTTGCAGAGTGGTGCACACTGGTTGTGGACTGGTGTGACTGGTTGCGGAGTGGTTCGAACTCATTACGGAGTGGTGCGAACTGGTTGCGGATTGGTGCGAACTGTTGTCGAGTGGTGCGAACTGGTTGCGGAGTGGTGTGAACCCGTTGCAGAGTGGTGCGAACTGGTTGCAGAGTGGTGCACACTGGTTGTGGACTGGTGTGACTGGTTGCGGAGTGGTTCGAACTCATTACGGAGTGGTGCGAACTGGTTGCGGATTGGTGCGAACTGTTGTCGAGTGGTGCGAACTGGTTGCGGAGTGGTGTGAACCCGTTGCAGAGTGGTGCGAACTGGTTGCAGAGTGGTGCGAACTAGTTGCGATGTGGTGCGAAGTGGTTGCGGAGTGGTGCGAACTGATTGCAGAGTGGTGCGAACTAGTTGCGGAGTGGTGCGAATTTGGTTGCGGAGTGGTGGGAACTTGTTGCACAGTGGTGCGAACTGGTTGCGGAGTGGTGGAAATGGGGTGCGGAGTGGTGCGAACTGGTTGCAGAGTCGTGCGAACTGGTTGAGGAGTGGTGTAAACAGGTTGAGGAGTGGTGCGAAGTGGTTTCGGAGTGGTGCGAAAGGGTTGCGGAGTGGTGCGAAAAGGTTGATGAGTGGTGCGAACTGGTTGTGGAGTGGTGCGAACTGGTCGTGGGGTGGTGCGAAATGGTTTCAGAGTGGTGCGACCTGGTTGCGGAGTGGTGCGAACTTATTGCAAAGTGGTGCGAACTGGTTGCGGAGTGGTGCAAACTAGTTGCGGAGTGGTGCAAACTGGTTGCGCAGTGGTGCAAACGGGTTGCGGAGTGGTGCAAACTGGTTGCAGAGTGGTACGAACTGGTTTCGGAGTGGTGCAAACTGGCCGCAGACTGGTGCGAACTGGTTGCATAGTCGTGCAAACTGGTTGCAGAGCGGTGCGAACTGGTTCGGAGTGGTGCAAACTGGTTGCGGAGTGGTGCGAACTGGTTGCGAAGTGGTGCGAACTGGTTGCGGATTGGTGCGAACTGTTGTCGAGTGGTGCGAACTGGTTGCGGAGTGGTGTGAGCTTGTTGCGGAGTGGTGCATACTGGTTGCGGAGTGGTACGAACTGGTTGCAGAGTGGTGCGAACTGGTTGCCGAGTGGTGCGAACTGGTTGCGGAGTGGTGTGAGCTTGTTGCGGAGTGGTGCATACTGGTTGCGGAGTGGTACGAACTGGTTGCAGAGTGGTGCGAACTGGTTGCCGAGTGGTGCGAACTGGTTGCGGAGTGGTGTGAGCTTGTTGCGGAGTGGTGCATACTGGTTGCGGAGTGGTACGAACTGGTTGCAGAGTGGTGCGAACTGGTTGCCGAGTGGTGCGAACTGGTTGCGGAGTGGTGTGAGCTTGTTGCGGAGTGGTGCATACTGGTTGCGGAGTGGTACGAACTGGTTGCAGAGTGGTGCGAACTGGTTGCCGAGTGGTGCGAACTGGTTGCGGAGTGGTGTGAGCTTGTTGCGGAGTGGTGCATACTGGTTGCGGAGTGGTACGAACTGGTTGCAGAGTGGTGCGAACTGGTTGCCGAGTGGTGCGAACTGGTTGCGGAGTGGTGTGAACCCGTTGCAGAGTGGTGCGAACTGGTTGCAGAGTGGTGAGAACTGGTTACAAAGTGGCGAGGACTGGTTGTGGAGTGGTGCGAACTGATTGCGGAGTGGTGCGAACTGGTTGCGGAGTGGTGCAAACTGGTTGCGCAGTGGTGCGAACTGGTTGCGGAGTGGTGCGAACTGATTGCAGAGTGGTGCCAACTGGTTGCGGAGAGGTGCAAATTGGTTGCTGAGTGGTGCGAACTGGTTGCGCAGTGGTGTGAAACCGTTGCAGAGTGGTGCGAACTGGTTGCGGTGTGGTGCGAACTGGTTTCGGAGTGGTGCGAACTGGTTGCAGAGTGGTTTGAACTGCTTGCGGAGTGGTGCGAAATGGTTGCGGAGTGGTGCGAACTGGTTGCACAGTGGTGCGAACGGTTGAAATGATGCTCCTCACCATGGCAGGAGTGACTCCAAAAAGGAACACCAAAAAGACAAGCCCTAGTGGCTTAGTGGTTAATGGTGTCCACCTCTAGAGGCACGGACCCGGGTTCAAGTCCCACAAGATGAAATTCTGCCCTGCCTCAAGGGAGGTGGAAAATAGATGCCAGGAAGCTAGCTCAACCTCTAGAGTCCCTCTTTAAGTTTCTAGAAGGCCAGGTGAGGGTCTTGGAAGGTGGCACACCTTCTAGAAAGGGTGACTTGTCCTACAAGGCATCTAGAGGTGTCTTGGTCTTCTGCACACCTTTCCTCCCACTAGAAGCAAGCTGGGGAATCTAGGAAGGGGCAGAAGCTTCTAGAGGAGGGAAGGGATGCCTTCCTAGGTGGGAAAAGGACACCCTACCAAGGAGCACTCTAGAAGCCATAGAATCTGCTAGGAAGCTCCAAATCTGGCATGCTTTGGTGTTCTGGAAAGCTTAGATCAGTGGCTATGAAATGCCACTGCTTGTGAGCTTTGATCAAGTGTTAATTCCCATCCAATTGAGGACAAAACTATTGCCTCACTCTCAGACCAGATTTTGCCATCCTTGGAACCAGTTGCCTCCATAGTTTCAGTCTCTCCAAAAACAGTTGGTGGTGTGAACCAGCCACTGCTAGGGACCCTCCAGGGTGCACACTCACCCTCAAGCCAATAAAGGGGTATGGGCCCACGCCTCTAAGGGGTTCAATGCCAGCTTGATTTCACGCTTCCAACAGCCAGACATGGCAACCAGCGAGCAACAGAGCAGCCGCGCTGTCCTTAAGTTTGATGGGACAGGATTCGCCTTGTGGAGGTGGCAGTTTGAGGTCTTCCTCGACGACAAGGGACTGCTTGAGCTTGTAAAAGGTGATGAGACTGCTCCGCTGGAGACTACAACGGCTGAGGTGAAGGAGGCATACAAGAAGCGCAACAAAAAGGCGTTGGCGCTCCTTGTGTCCGTGTTATGCCCACCACAACTTGGGCACATCCAAGGATGTACCTTGGCCGCGGACGCATGGTCAAAACTCTGCTCCATCTACCAGTCAAGCAACCTTGTCAATCAGCTCTTCATCTTCAAACAACTCATCACCCTCCAAGCCAATGAAGGCAACAACATCATGGAGATCATGCAGCAGATTGAGTCCCTCGCAACGAAGTGTGTGGCCACGGGTTGGGAGGTCGACTCTCAGTTGCAAGCTATGATCCTCCTTCTTGCCTTGCCACACAGTTGGAGTCCCATGATCACAGTCCTTGGTGGCTGGCCTTGTAACGAGCTGAAGTACCCAAAGGTTGCTGAGTATGTGCGCAATGAGTGGATGGGACGTGGCGGTTGAGAGAGTGCAGCGGCATCAACTTCAGCTTACACAGTTCATCCTCAAAGTGGAGGCCGAGACAACAAGTGGAAGGGTGCCAAACAGGGCACTAAGAAAGGTGACAAGAAGGGGGAGTGCTTCAACTGCGGCAAGGAGAGCCACTACGCGCGCAACTGTCCTAAGAAGAAAACAGATCCGTCGCAGCGGGGGGGGGAAGAAAGATGAGCACGCCCTTATGGCGTACAACTCCACCAACTTGAATGACCCGAGAGTTGCCGTCATCGACTCCAGATCAGGCCGCCACACGCAATGCAACAGGGCGGCATTTGTCACCTACGGCGCCTCGGAGAGAAGCATGACGGTGGCCAGTAGAAAAACAGAGGTGGCCGCCGGTGAGGGTAACGTCCGCATTGAGTCAATTGTGGATGGAAAACCTGTCACGAGCACAATCTACGATGTGCTTCATATGCCTAACTTTGGGGCAAACCTGCTCTCTGTCAGCCGCCTTACCGACAAGGGACTTGAGGTACTCTTCACAAAGAAGGAGGCCGTCATCCGCAAAGCGGGCAAAGGTGAGGTGATTGCGCGTGCCAAGAGGAAGGACGACTTGTACCTGCTACGCGCAAAGATCCTCAGCAGCTGGGTGGGGTCCAACGCCGCCAACCTTGCAACGAAGGATGGAGGAGACCTCGACCTATGGCACCGCCGACTCTGCCATATTTCTCCATCAACAGTGAAAGAGATGGCTAAGAGGGAAGTGGTGCGGGGTCTCCAAATCAGCGGCCTTGATGGAACCAAGGAGGCCGTGTGTGAGCCATGCATCATTGGCAAATCAACTCGGCAGCCGTTTGTTGCCAAGGGGACGCGTGCATCGGCAAAACTGGCCGTGGTACACACAGATGTGTGTGGACCGCTTGAGAGCTCCATTGGTGGAGCTCGCTACTTCCTCACCTTCATCGATGACCACAGCCGGAAACTCTACCTCTACCCAATGAAGCGGAAGAGTGAGGTCCTTGCGTGCATGCAAGAGTTTGTGGCTGATGTGGAGCGGCAAACAGAGTTGAAGGTGAAGGCGTTCCGGAGTGACAACGGCGGTGAATATGCGGGGTGCCTTGGGTGGATGAAGAGCAAGGGGATTGAGTGGCAGAAAACAACTCCACACTCCCCACAACAGAATGGCGTTGCAGAGAGAGCGAATCGCACAATCATTAACATGGTGCGATCCATGTTCAGCGACGCTGGCCATACACAACGGTATTGGGCGGAGGCGGCAAGGACAGCAGCGTACATCATGAATCTCATACCGACCAAGCCGCTGAAGGACAAGGAGAGCAATGCGTGGAAGACGCCACAAGAAGTCTGGAGCGGGAGGAAGCCGGCAGTGGGTCACCTCCGCACCTTTGGTTGTGTTGCACATGTAATGGTGCAGGCACGTGAGGGACGGAACAAGCTGGACACGCGTACCCGTCGGTGTATTTTCCTTGGATATGAGAGCGGAAGCAAGGCGTATCGGCTCTTTGACCCAAGGAGGCAGCAGATTGTGCGGAGTCGCGAGGTTACATTCGACGAGAAAAGCCATTGGACAGACAAGGAGGCAGGTCTCTCCAAGAGGGGGGAGTGGATGCCACTCCTTGAGGGGGAGACGCCGGAGGACGTGAATGAGGGTGACGTCCTCACAGCAACACCAACCGGAGAGGATCGCCCGAGGGATGTGCAACCGGCAGAATATGTCCTGGCCAGTTCGGACAAAGGATCCGAAGCACCGGAGAGGGACGTGGAGGCAGGGAGTCGATCAATGTCTCCAAGGTCTCCAAGAGAGGGAGATCAGGCGCTTGGAGAGGATGGCGCCAAAAGGGGACAGCAACAACGACAACCGCCTCAAGAGCCTCGCACGAGAAACCGTGTGCGAAGAAGGACAAAACGATATGATGCCGACAAGGGCATTTGGGCTGGGTTTGCGCAAGAGGAGCCTCAAGGAGGCACTGCACAAGAAGGATGGGGCTGAGTGGAAGGGAGCAATAAAATGTAAGCTCGCCTCCAATGAGGAGAAAGTCTCCTCAGTTATAGGTTGAGCATGGACGACTGCCATGGGTGATGCGCAAGGGGGAGATTGTTGGAATGATTCTCCTCACCATGGCAGGAGTGACTCCCAAAAGGAACACCAAAAAGACAAGCCTTAGTGGCTTAGTGGTTAATGATGTCCACCTCTAGAGGCAGGGACCCGGGTTCAAGTCTCACAAGATGAAATTCTGCCCTGCCTCAAGGGAGGTGGAAAATAGATGCCAGGAAGCTAGCTCAACCTCTAGAGTTCCTCTTTAAGTTCCTAGAAGGCCAGGTGAGGGTCCAGGAAGGTGGCACATCTTCTAGAAAGGGTGACTTGTCCTACAAGGCATCTAGAGGTGTCTTGGTCTTCTGGACACCTTTCCTCCTACTAGAAGCAAGCTGAGGAATCTAGGAAGGGGCAGAAGCTTCTAGAGGAGGGAAGGGATGCCTTCCTAGGTGGGAAAAGGACAGCCTACCAAGGAGATTTCTAGAAGCAATAGAATCTGCTAAGAAGATCCAAATCTGGCATGCTTTGGTGTTCTGGAAAGCTTATATCAATGGCTATAAAATGCCATTGCTTGTGAACTTTGATCAAGTGTTAATTCCCATCCAATTGAGGACAAAACTATTGCCTCACTCTTTGACCAGATTTTGCCATCCTTGGAACCAGTTGCCTCCATAGTTTCAAACTCTCCAAAAAACAGTTGGTGGTGTGAACCAGCCACTGCTAGGGACCCTCCAGGGTGCACACTCACCCTCGGGCCAACACGAACTGGTTGCGATGTGGTGCGAAGTGGTTGCGAAGTAATGCGAACTGATTGCAGATTGGTGCAAACTGGTTGCGGAGTGGTGCGATTTGGTTATGGAGTGGTAGGAACTGGTTGCAAAGTGGTGCGAACTGGCTGCGGAGTGGTGCAAACTGGTTGCGGACTGGTGCGAACTGGTTGCAGAGTCGTGCGAACTGGTCGAGGAGTGGTGTGAACGGGTTTTGGAGTGGTGCGAAGTGGTTTCGGAGTGGTGCGAAAGGGTTGCGGAGTGGTGCCAACAGGTTGATGAGTGGTGCGAACTGGTTGCGGAGTGGTGCGAACTGGTCGCGGGGTGGTGCGAACTGATTGCAAAGTGGTGCGAACTGGTTGCGGAGTGGTGCGAACTGGTTTGAGAGTGGTGCCACCTGGTTGCGGAGTGGTGCGAACTGATTGCAAAGTGGTGGGAACTGGCTGCAGAGTGGAGCAAACTGGCTGCGGAGTGGTGCCACCTGGTTGAGGAGTGGTGCGAACTGGTTGAGGAGTGGCGCAAAGTGGTTGGGGAGTGGTGTGAAAGGGCTTCGGAGTGGTTCGAACTGGTTGAGGAGTGGTGGGAACTGGTTGCAGAGTGGTGCGAACTGGTTTAGAAGTGGTGCGAACTGGTTAGGGAGTGGTGCAAACAGGTTGCGAAGTGGTGCGAACTGGTTGCGGAGTGATGGGAACTGGTTGCAAAGTGGTGCAAACTGGTTGTGGATTGGTTCGAACTGGCTGCAGAGTGGTGCAAACTCATTGCGGAGTGGTACGAACTGGTTGCGGAGTGGTGCGAACTGGTTGAGGAGTTGTGTGAACTGGTTGAGGAGTGGTCCGAAGTGGCTGCGGAGTGGTGCGAACAGGTTGAGGCGTGGTGAGAACTGGTTGCGGAGTGGTGCGAACTGGTCGCGGGGTGGTGCAAACTGGTTGCGGAGTGGTGCGAACTGGTTGCCGAGTGGTGCGAGCTGGTTTTGGAGTGGTGCAAACTTGTTGCGGAGTGGATCGAACTGATTCTAGAGTGGTGCGAACTGGTTGCGGAGTGGTGCGAACTGGTTGAGGAGTGGTGTGAACTGGTTGAGGAGTGGTCCGAAGTGGCTGCGGAGTGGTGCGAACAGGTTGAGGCGTGGTGCGAACTGGTTGCGGAGTGGTGCGAACTGGTTGCCGAGTGGTGCGAGCTGGTTTTGGAGTGGTGCAAACTTGTTGCGGAGTGGATCGAACTGATTCTAGAGTGGTGCGAACTGGTTGCGGAGTGGTGCAAACTTGTCACGGGGTGGTGTGAACTGGTTGGGAAGTGGTGCGAACTGGTTACGGAGTGGTGCGAACTGGTATCGGAGTGGTGCAAACTGGTTGCGGATGGTGCGAACTGATTGCAGAGTGGTGCGAACTGGTTGCGGAGTGGTGCGAACTGGTTACGCAGTGGTGCAAACTGGTTACGAAGTGGTGCAAACGGGTTGCGGAGTTGTGCGAACTGGTTGCAGAGTGGTGCGAACTGGTTACGGAGTGGTGCGAACTGGCAGGGAGTGGTGCAAACTGGTTGCACAGTGGTGCAAACTGGTTGCGGAGTGGTGGAAACTGGTTGCGGAGTGGTGCGAACTGGTTGCGGAGTGGTGGGAACTGGTTGCAAAGTGGTGCGAACTGGTTGCGGATTGGTGCAAGCTGAATAAGACCGAAGTGCAAACTAACAAGTACAAAGATTTTCAACAAGTAGTCGCACGGTGTGGGTAGCATGCACAGTGACCAACCAAGGGATACATATGTCACTGAATAAGACCGAAGAAGTCCACTATGTGTGGTCAACATTGACAACTCATAACACTAGTCACAAATAGTCAGAGGGAGAGACAATGGTTTGGGATTCCTATGTATCGACTAGAAAGGACAATGAACTTCAATACGTAGTGGCACGATGTGGCTAATATGCACACCAAACAACCAAACTAGGCATATGCCACTGACCATGACCAGGGAATTTGAATATGGGTAGTCAACGTTGACCAACCATAACACGAGACAAAAACGGTCAGATTAGGAAACAATGCTATGGTAACATCAGTTCTCAACGAGAAAGTACAACGACCTTCAGTCAGTAGTAGCACGGCGTGGCAACCATGCACAATGACCGACCAAAGTAGGCATATGTACTGCCTATGAGCAAAGAAACCCGCTGTGTGTGGTCAACATTGACAATTCATTATACGAGTAACAAATGGTCAGAGGGAAAAACAATGGTTTGGGAACACCAAGTATCAAATAGCAAGCACAAGGAGCTTCAATATGTTGTGGCACGGTGTGTATACCATGCACGATGACCAACCAAAGTAGGCACATGTCACTGATCATGACCAAATAATGGCACTTAGTGTGGTAAACCTTGACAACTCATAACACGAGTCACAAATGGTCAGGGTGGAAGATAATGATTTTTGAATTCTAGTTATTGACTAGCAAGTACAAATACCTTCAATATGTAGTGGCACATTGTGGCTACAATGCACAGTGACCAACCAAAGCATGCATATGTCAGTGACCATGAACAAAGAGTTTCACTTCATGTGGTCAACATTTACAACTCAGAACACCGGTCACATATAATCAGAGTGGGCTAACAATGGGTTGGGAACACTAGCTGTGGACAAGAAAGCACAAAGACCTTTGATACGTAATAACACGGCGTGGTAACCATGTACAGTGACAACCCAAAGTAGGCATGTGTCACAAACCATGACCAAACAGATTTCACAGTTTGTCGTCAATGTTGAAAACTCATAATACGAGTCACAATTGGTCAGTGGGGGAGACCATGGGTTGAGACCACGAGTTGTCAACTAGCAAGTACAAAGATTTTCTGCAAGTAGTGGCACGGTGTGGCTAGCGTGCACAGTGACCAACCAAAGGATGCATATGTCACTGAATATGACCGAAGAAGTCCACTATGTGTGGTCAACATTGACAACTCATAACACGAGTCACAAATAGTCAGAGGGAGAGACAATGGTTCGGGAACCTTATGTATCGACCAGAATGGACAAAGAACTTCAATACATAGTGGCACAGTGTGGCTAATATACACACCAAACAACCAAACTAGGCATATGTCACTGACCATGACCGGGGAATTTCAATATGGGTGGTCAATATTGACCAACCATAACACGAGAAAAAAATGGTCAGATAAGGAAACAATGCTATGGGAATATCAGTTCTGAACGAGAAAGTACAACGACCTTCAGTCAGTAGTAGCACGGCCTGGCAACCATGCACAATGACCGACCAAAGTAGTCATATGTACTGCCTTTGAGCAAAGAAACCCGCTGTGTGTGGTCAACGTTGACAACTCATAAACCGAGTCACAAATGGGAAGAGGGGGAAATAATGGTTTGGAAACACCAAGTATAAACTAGCAAGCACAAGGAGCTGTAATACGTTTTGGCACGGTGTTGATACCATGCACGATGACCAACCAAAGTAGGCATATGTCACTGACCATGACCAACTAATGTCACCATGTGTGGTACACTTTGACAACTCATAACACGATTCACAAATGGTCAGAGTGGAATGTAATGGTTTCTCAATACTAGTTATCGACTATAAAGTACAAATACCTTCAATATGTAGTGGCACAGTGTGGCTACAATGCACAGTGACCAACCAATGTATGCATATGTCAATGACCATAAACAAACATTTTTACTTCATATGGTCAATGTTAACAGCTCACAAAACGAGTCATAGACATTCAGGGGGGGGGTAACAATGGTTTGGGAACACTATCTATCAACAAGAAAGCACAGAGACCTTCAATACGTAGTGACACGACGTGGTAACCATGTACAACGACAAACCAAAGTAGGCATGTGTCACAAACCATGACCAAACGGATTTCACAGTGTGTGGTCAACGTTAAATTTGCAAAACACGAGTCACAAATGGTCAGGGGGGGGAAAATGGATTGGGAACATTAGTTATCAACTACCAAGTAGAAAGATTTTCAACAAGTAGTGGCACGGTGTGGCTAGCGTGCACAGTGACCAACCAATGGTAAGGCTGGACACTGGGCTCGGGAGTGCCGGGCACCCAAGAAGGAGGGAGGAGACGAGGATGAATGGCGAGGGGGACATGGTGGGAAGGATCCCACAAGCTTGGTGGCCGAGTGTGCCTCCAACAAAGGGAGGGCGATACTCAGGCCAGGAGCTTACGGCCTTGACTCGGGTACAAACGAGCACACCNAAAATGGATTGGGAACATTAGTTATCAACTACCAAGTAGAAAGATTTTCAACAAGTAGTGGCACGGTGTGGCTAGCGTGCACAGTGACCAACCAATGGTAAGGCTGGACACTGGGCTCGGGAGTGCCGGGCACCCAAGAAGGAGGGAGGAGACGAGGATGAATGGCGAGGGGGACATGGTGGGAAGGATCCCACAAGCTTGGTGGCCGAGTGTGCCTCCAACAAAGGGAGGGCGATACTCAGGCCAGGAGCTTACGGCCTTGACTCGGGTACAAACGAGCACACCACCTATGAGAAGAGAGACTTCATCGCTCTTGCTCCATGCATCAAAAACTTCGGAGTCACCAACGGCAACGTTGAGGCAGCCAAGGGGATTGGTGACAAGCTGGTCACACTGGGTGTCAACGGTGCTGACTCCGACCTCAAGCTAGAGGGGGTAGTCTACTTGCCCTCCTTCACAGCCAACCTGCTCTCTGTCTAAAAGATAACTGACCATGGCATGATAGCTGTTTTTACAGAGAAGGAAGTAGTGATAGTCCGTACCAAGGACATCAGCATTTCCTACCCTGCCAAGAAGGTTGTTGCACAGGTCCCTCGCGTTGATGGACTCTACGTCTTACAAACCAAGACAACACCAACGGCTGAGTCTTTGGTTGGGAGTGATGATGAGGAGAGCAACAATGCAGACTCTGATGACGAAGGACATGTTGGAGCAGCGGAAGCAGCGGCACTGGAAGATTCGGCAATAAAACCGGAAGCAAATGCAGCCACCGAGGCTGTTCATTCTAGCCAGTGCACATCATCGGAGAACCTGTGGTACAGGGGCTTTGGGCACTTGGCTCATCGCACATTGGTACTCATGGATAAGCAGGAGCTAGTGCGTGGGATGGAGGTAGGTGATGAGGTGGAAGGAGCAGGGATCTTGTGTGAGCCATGCCTTGAAGGCAAGGCCAAGACTAAACCTTTCAAGCATAATGGTACGCGTGCTCTCGCACCCCTTGACCTCATCCACTCTGACGTGTGTGGTCCCTTTCGCATACTGTCCAATGGAGGCAGCAGATATTTCCTCACATGCATCGATGGCAACAGCTGCAAGGTCTGGATATACTTTCTCAAAAAGAAAAGTGAGGTGAAGGAGCATCTCCAAGCCTTTGTGGCTATGGTTGAGCGACAGAGTGGAAGGAGGGTGAAGGCATTCAGGACAGACAATGTGGGGAGTATGAAGCCTGCAGGGAGTGGCTCAAGGCACTGGGAATTGAACACCAGAAAACTACTCCCTACTCACCTCAAAGCAATGGCGTAGCAGAGAGGATGAATCATACCCTCCTTGGCATGACAAGGTGGATGCTCTTCGATGCCAAGCTGCCTCCTAGGTTTTGGGCTGAAGCAGCATGCACGGCTACGTATCTTGTGAACCTCACACCTGTAGCAGCTCTCCGAAGGAGAGGCAAGAAGAAGCAGACACAGCAGCTGAAGACACCTCAAGAAGCATGGTCGGGCAGGAAGCCAGACGCCTCCCATCTCAAGGTGTTTGGTTGCACTGGCTTTGCCAAGGTCCAGGCAGGTGAGGGTCCTAGAAAGCTTGATGCAAGAGTACGAAAGTGTATTTTCATCGGCTATGAAACTGCCCATAGAGCTTATAGAATGTGGGACCTAGGAGTTAAGAAGGTCATCCGCAGTAAAGATGTGGATTTCCACGAACGTTCGGTGAGTAAGGGAGAGCTTCTTGAACTTGAGAACACTCCAAAACAGGGAGAGTGGCTCACTCTTCTTGAGGAGGGAGACAAAGCACCAGCACAATGGCATGGGCTGGGTACTACAACAGGGAGAGAACCTGATGAATATGACTTGGAGGAATGAGCCTCCGAGTTCGACGTATCTGATCCTCCAGACCATGAGGACGATACCTCTCCCCCCATCGACGACAAAACAAACCTCCAGCCTCTACGTCAACAGTAATAGCAAGCAGGTCCAAGGAGCAGTTCACGTCTAAAAGTTCCTCGGCAGCATTACGATGTAGATAGGGGTGAATGGATGAGCTTCAACTATTCGTTCATGGTTTAAGAGGAGCCAACGTCTGTCGCAAAGGCACTCGCGCGGCCTGACAAAGCTGAGAGGGATGAAGCAATTCGCAGTGAACTCAGCTCCATCGAGGAGAATGGGACATGGGTACTGGTGAACAGACCTGCGGGCGCTCATGTTGTGGGTTCCAAGTGGGTGCTGAAAGTAAAAAGGAAACAGGATGGTAAGATAGACAAGTACAAGGCACAGGTGGTAGCAAAGGGGTTCTCTCAACGGCCTGGCGCAGAGTACAATGAGACCTTTGCCCCCGTTGTGACGTTTACCTCCATCCGGTCAATGCTCGATATTGCTGCTACCAAGAACATGGAGGTCCACCAGATGGATGTCAAGATAGCCTTCCTTTACGGCAAACTTGACAAGGAGGTGCTGATGGAGGTTCCGGAGGGGGTTGATGCGCCGGAGGGCAAGGTGTGCAGGCTGGTGAAGGCGCTCTATGGGCTAAAACAAGCGCCAAGACTTTGGTACCAAGAGATGGATACATTCATGGCCAAGGAGTCCTTCATGCACTGCAACAACGACCCTAACATGTACGTGCATGAGAGCGACAAAGGGACTATGTTGGTCGCCTTGTACGTCGATGACCTGATTGTGTGCTCTTCTTCAACGCAGCTGCTAGACGATCTCAAGGGGCAGCTGAGTAGCAGGTTCAAGATGAAGGACATGGGTCCTCTTAACTTCTACCTTGGCATTGCCATCAAGCTTGACAGAGCCGCAGGTACCATCAGCCTGAACCAGACAAAGTACATCGACTCCATCCTCAAACGATACGACATGGCAGATTGCAAGCCTGCCAGCACACCCATGAGCTCAGAGTGCAAGCTCTCCACCACCATGTCCCCATCCAACAAAGCGGAGAAAACTGACATGCTGGGCATCCCATATCAGTCTGTAGTGGGCAGTCTGATGTATGCCATGGTCGCCACCCGGCCAGATATAGCCCATGCTGTTGGGCATGTGAGCCGGTTTGTGGCCAATCTTGGTCCACTACACTGGCAGGCTTTGAAGCGCATCATGCGCTACCTTAAGGGGACGCGACACGTGGGACTCCAGTTTGGAGGCATCGCCGGATCCGCGTCACTCCGTCTCATGTGCTACACCGACGCTGACTAGGGAGGCAATATCGACGACAGAAAATCCACCTCCGGCTTTGTGTGTATGCTAAATGGAGGTGCTGTCAGTTGTGCGAGTCGCAAGCAAGAGTGTGTCTCTCTATCAACAGCTGAAGCTGAGTACATTGCATTGGCTGAGGTGTGTAAAGTGGCTTTGTAGCTTGCTCTCTGAGATGAAGGCACCACAGGCAACGGCAACAATTATCAAGATTGACAACATGAGCGTGATTGACATGTCCAAGAACCGAGTTCTGTCCAGGCGCACGAAGCACATCGAGATCCGCTACCACTATGCTCGAGACTTGGTCTACAAGCAAACAGTGGAGCTGGAGTATGTCGGCACCAAGCTGAACCGGGCTGACATGCTTACAAAGCCATTGGACAAGGATCTCCACCAGGCGGGCAGGCAATGTATTGGCATGGTCAACGCAAGTGATGAAGAATGATGATGGAGACTGACGCAAGATGCAAGGGAGAGATTTGTTGAATATGTTTGCCCCTTGTTCAGTCTTGTACGACGGATCAGGAATGCTCTGCTCCTTGTGGAGGTACGACCCCTGGATTTGTTGTAGGATGACTAAACTATGCTCTGTCTCATGTGAGATATGACCTGTGAGTACACCATGTAGGTGAGTGGCTAACTTGGCCATTTTGTTGATTTGGCCAAGTGAGAGGTCATGACTTCGATCCTGGCTCCATGCACATCTTGGTTGTTTTAGAAGCTTCCAAGAAAGAAAGTCCATTGCTTCTGGAAACAACACGGCTGATCAGTCACCTTGGCACAAGGATGCTTATGTGTCAAGCCCACAGCGCAAGTCTCTTGGTGATGTGGCAGGGTCAAGCCACTTCTTAGGAATGTCTTTTTGAGTTCTAGGACTAGACAGATAGCTATAAAAGGACTTGTCTTGCATGCTGATCAATCAACCCTTGCTTGATGCTCTCTTGTGTATTGAAAACTTGAGCTCTTCTTGAGATGTAATGCTAAGGCGTTAGTACTCTTGAAGGTGAACTGTATGCCTGATTAAGTTTGAAGTGCACGACACATACCTGCAAAGGAAGAAGGTGTAAGAACCTTTGTGAGCTTTTTTGGTTTCGCGGCTTCTCTGCCGGAGGTGGTTAGCTAAGTAGCTAACAGCTACTATGCACACCAAACAACCAAACTAGGCATATGTCACGGACAATGATGAAAGAATTTCAATATGGATGGTCAACATTCACCAACCATAACACGAGTCAGAAAGTGTCAAAGGGGGAAACAATGGTCTGTGAATATCAGTTCTCACCTAGTAAGTACAGCGACCTTCAATCAGTATAAGCACGCTGTGGATACCATGCACAGTGACCGACCAAAGTAGGCATATGTACTACCTTTGACCAACGAAATCCACTGTGTGTGGTCAGCATTGACAACTTATAACAGGAGTCACAAATGGTTAGAGGAGGAGACAATGGTTTGGGAATACCAAGTATCAGCTAGCAAGCACAAGGACCTTCAATAAGTTCTGGCACGGTGTGGATACCATGCACGATGACCAACCAAAGTAGGCATATGTCACTGACCATGACCAAATAATACCACTAAGTGTGGTGAAATTTGACTACTCATAACACGAGTCACAAATGGTCAGGGTGGAAGGTAATGCGTTGTGAATACTAGTTATCGACTAGCAAGTACAAATACCTTCAATATGTAGTGGCACGGCATGGCTACCATGCACAGTGACCAACTTAAGTATGCATATGTCACTGACCATGACCGACAAATTTCACTTCATGTGGTCAGCGTTGACAACTCACAACACAAGTCACTGATAGTCAGAGGGGGTAACAATGTTTTGGGAACACTAGCTATCAACTAGAAAGCACAAATACGTTCATTACGTAGTGAAACAGTGTGGTAACCATGTACTGTGACAAACCAAAGTAGGCATGTGTCACAAACCATGACCAAACAGATTTCATAGTGTGTCGTCAACGTTGAGAACTCATAACACGAGTCACAAATGCCCAGTGGGGGAGACCATGGGTTGGGAACACTAGTTATCAACTAGCAAGTAGAAATATTTTCAACAAGTAGTGGCACGGTGTGGCTAGCATGCACATTAACCAACCACATGATGCATATGTCACTCACTATAACCGAAGACGTTTACTATGTGTGGTCAACACTGACAACTCATAACACGAGTCCCAAATGGTCAGATGGAGAGACAATGGTTTGGGAACCCTATGTATCAACTAGAAAGGACAAAGAACTTCAATACGTAGTGGCACGGTGTGGCTACTATGCACACCAAACAACCAAACTAGGCATATGTAACTGACCATGACCAGATTTTTTCAGTATGGGTGGTGAACGTTGACCAAACATAACATGAGTCACAAACGGTCAGGGGAGGAAACAATGCCATGGGAATATGAGTTCTCAACTAGCAAGTACAACGACCTTCAACCAGTAGTAGCACAGTGTGGTTACCATGCACAAAGACCGACCAAAGGTGGCATATGTACTGCCTTTGACATAAGAAATCCGCTGTGTGTGGTCAACGTTGACAACTCATAATATGAGTCACAAATGGTCAGAGGGGGGAACAATGGTTTGGGAACACCGAGTATCAAATAGCAGGCACAAGGAGCTTCAATACGTTGTGGCACAGTGTGGATACCATGCACGATGACCACTCAAAGTAGGCATACGTCACTGACCTTGACCAAATAATGACACTAAGTGTGGTAAACATTGACAACACATTACACGAGTCACAAATGGTCAGGGTGGAAGATAATGATTTGTGAATACCAGGTATTGACTAGCAAGTACAAATACCTTCAATATGTAGTGGCACAGTGTGGCTACAATGCACAGTGCCCAACCAAAGTATGCATATGTCACTGACCATGAACAAATAATTTCACTTCATGTGGTCAACATTTACAACTTACAACACAAGTCACTAATACTCAGAGGTGGTAACAATGGGTTGGGAACACTAGCTGTCAACAAGAAAGCACAAAGACCTTCGATACGTAATGATACGGCGTGGTAACAACGTACAGTGATAAACCAGAGTAGGCATGTGTCACAGACCATGACCAAACGGATTTCAAAGTGTGTGGTCAATGTTGAAACCTCATACCACGAGTCACAAATGGTTAGTGGGGGAGACCAAGAGTTTGGAAGACTATTTATCAACTAGCAAGTAGAAATACTTTCAACAAGTAGTGGCATGGTGGGGCTAGCGCGCACAGTGACCACCCAAAGGATGCATATGTCACTGACTATGACGAAAGAAGTCCACTATGTGTGGTAAACATTGACAACTCATAACACGAGTCTCAAATGGTCAGAGGGAGAGACAATGGTTTGGGAATATCAGGGTCAGGGTGGACAATAATGGTTTGTGAATACTAGTTTTTTACTAGCAAGTACAAATACCTTCAATATGTAGTGGCACAGCGAGCCTACAATGCACAGTGACCAACCAAAGTATGCATATGTCACTGACCATGAACAAAGAATTTCACTTCATGTGGTCAATGTTGACAACTCACAACACGAGTCATAGTCTCTCCCTCTGACCATTTGTGACTCGTGTTCTGAGTTGTCGACATTGACCACACATAATGGACTTCTTCGGTCATAGTCAGTGACATATGCATCCTTTGGTTGGTCACTGTGCACGCTAGCCACACTGTGACACTACTTGTTGAAAATATTTCTACTTGCTAGTTGATAACTAGTGGGCCCAACCCATGGGGTCCCCCACTGACCAGTAGTGACTTGTGTTATGAGTTTTCAACGTTGACCACACACTGTGGAATCCGTTTGGTCATGGTTTGTGACACATGCCTACTTTGGTTTCTTACTGTACATGGTTACCTCGCCGTGTCATTACGGATCAAAGGTCTTTGTACTTTCTTGTTGACAGGCAGTGTTCCCAAACTATTGTTAGCCCCCTCTGACCATCTCGGACCCGTGTTGTGAGTTGTAAATGTTGACCACATGAAGTGAAATTCTTTGTTCATGGTCAGTCACGTATGCATACTGTGGTTGGTCACAATGCATTGTACCCACACTGTCCCACTACATATTGAAGGTATTTCTACTTGCTAGTCGATAACTGGTATTCAAAAGCCAATATATTCCACCCTGATCCTTTGTGACTCGTGTTATGAGTTGTCAAGGTTTACCACACTTAGTGCCATTATTTGGTCATGGTCAATGACATATGCCTACTTTGGTTGGTCATCGTGCATGGTATCCACACTGTGCCACAACGTATTGAAGCTCCTTGTACTTGCTATTTGATACCTGTTGTTCCTAAACCATTGTTTTCCCCTCTGAACATTTATGTCTCGTATTATGAGTTGTCAATGTTGACCACACACAGCGGGTTTCTTTGCTCAAAGGCAGTACATATGCCTACTTTTGTCGGTCATTGTACATGGTTGCCACGCCGTGCTACTACTGACTGTGGGTTGTTGTACTTTCTTGTTGAGATGTGATATTCCCATAGCATTGTTTCCTCCCACGACCGTTTTTTGACTTGTGTAATGGTTGGTCAACTTTGACCACCCATATTGAAATTATATCATCATGGTCAGTGACATATGCCTCGTTTGGTTGTTTGGTGTGCATATTAGCCACACCGTGCCACTACGTATTGAAGTTCTTTGTCCGTTCTAGTCCATTCATAGGGTTCCCAACCCATTGTATCTCCCTCTGACCATTTGTGACTTGTGTTATAGGTTGTCAATGTTGACCACACATAATGGACTTCTTCGGTCATAGTCAGTGACATGTGCATCCTTTGGTTGGTCACTGTGCACGCTAGCCACACCGTGCTACTACTTGTTGAAAAGATTTCTACTTGCTAGTTGATAGCTAGTGTTCCCAACCCATGGTTTCCCCCACTGACCAGTTGTGACTCGTGTTATGAGTTTTCAACGTTGACCACATACTTTGAAATCTGTTTGGTCATGGTTTGTGACACATGCCTACTTTGGTTTGTTTCTGTACATGGTTACCACACCGTGCCATTGCGTATCGAAGGTCTTTGTGCTTTCTTGTTGACGGCCAGTGTTCCCCACCCATTGTTAGCCCCATCTGACAATATGTGACGCGTGCTGTGAGTTCTAAATGTTGACCACATGAAGTGAAATTCTTTGGTCATGGTCAGTCACATATGCATACTTTGGTTGGTCACAGTGCATTGTAGCCACACTGTGCCACTACATATTGAAGGTATTTGTACTTGCTAGTCGATAACTAGTTCTCGCAAACCATTATCTTCCACCCTGACTATTTGTGGCTCGTGTTATGAGTTGTCAAGGTTTACCACACTTAGTGCCATTATTTGGTCATGGTCAGTGACATATGCCTACTTTGGTTGGTCATCTTGCATGGTACCCACACCGTGCCACAACGTATTGGAGCTCCTTCTGCTTGCTATTTGATGATTGGTGTTCCCAAACCATTTTTTTCCCCTCTGACCATTTGTGACTCGTATTATGAGTTGTCAATGTTGACCACACATAGCGGGTTTCTTTGCTCAAAGGCAGTACATATGCCTACTTTCGTTGGTCATTGTGCATGGTTGCCAGGCCGTGCTACTACTGACTGCAGGTCGTTGTACTTTCGCGTTAAGAACCGATATTCCCATAGCATTGTTTCCTCCCCTGACCTTTTCTGTCTCGTGTTATGGTTGGTCAATGTTGACCACCCATATTGAAATTCCCCGGTCATGGTCAGTGACATACGCCTACTTTGGTTGTTTGGTGTGCATATTAGCCACACCGTGCCACTACGTATTGAAGTTCTTTGTCCTTTCTAGTCAATACATAGGGTTCCCAAACCATTGTCTCTCCCTCTGACCATGTGTGACTCGTGTTATGAGTTGTCAATATTGACCACACGTAGTGAACTTCTTTGTTCGTAGTCAGTGACACATGCATCCTTTGGTTGGTCACTGTGCACGCTAGCCACACCATGCAACTACTTGTTGAAAATGTCTCGATTTGCTAGTTGATAACTAGTATTCCGAACCCATGGTCTCCCCCACCGACCATTTGTGACTCGTGGTATGAGATTTCAATGTTGAGCACACACTGTGAAATCCTTTTGGTCATGGTTTTTGACACATGCCTACTTTGATTTGTCACTGTACATGGTTACCACGCCGTGTCACTACGTATTGAAGGTCTTTGTGCTTCCTAGTTGATACCTTGTGTTCCCAAACCATTGTTACCCCCTCTGACTATCAGTGTCTTGTGTTGTGAGCTTTCAACGCTGACCACATGAAGTGAAATTCTTTGTTTATGGTCAATGACATATGCATACTTTGGTTGCCCATTGTGCATGGTAGCCACGCTGTGCCACTATACATTGAAGGTATTTGTGCTTGCTATTTGATAACTAGTGTTCACTAACCATTCTCATCCACCTTGACCAGTTGTGACTCGTGTTATGAGTTGTCACGGTTTACCACACTTGGTGCCATTATTTGGTCATGGTCAGTGACATATGCCTACTTTGGTTGGTCATCGTGCATGGTATCCACACTGTGCCACAACGTATTGAAGCTCCTTGTGCTTGCTTTTACATTCTTGGTGTTCCCAAACCATTGTTTCCCCCTCTGACCATTTGTGACTCATCTTTTGAACTGTCAATGTTGACGACACACAGCATATTTCTTTGGTCAAAGGCAGTACACATGCCTGCTTTGGTTGTTCATTGTGTATGGTAGCCACACCGTGCTGCTACTGACTGAAGGTCGTTGTACTTGCTAGCTGAGAACTGATATTCCCATAGCATTGTTTCCTCCCCTGACCGTTTTTGACTCGTGTTATGGTTGGTCAACGTTGACCATCCATATTGAAATTCTCTCGTCATGGTCAATGTCATATGCCTAGTTTGGATGTTTGGTGTGCATATTAGCCACACCGTGCCACTACGTATTGAAGTTCTTTGTCCTTTCTAGTTGATACATAGGGTTCCCAAATCATTGTCTCTCCCTCTGACCATTTGTGACTTGTGTTATGAGTTGTCAATGATGACCACACATAATGGACTTCTTCGGTCATAGTCAGTGACGTGTGCATCCTTTGGTTGGTCACTGTGTACGGTATCCGCACTGTGCCACTGCTTGTTGAAAACCTTTCTACTTGCTAGTTGATAACCAGTGTTTCCAACCCATGGTTTCTCCGAGTGACCATTTGTGACTTGCGTTATGAGTTTCCAACGTTGACCACACACTGTGAAACCCGTTTGGTCATGGGTTGTGACACATGCCTACTTTTGTTTGATACTGTATGGTTACCACGCCGTGTCATTACGTATCTTTCGTCTTTGTGCTTTCTTGTTGACAGCTAGTGTTTCCAAACCAATGCTAGCTCCCTCTGACTATCTGTGAGCCGTGGTTTGAGTTGTAAATGTTGACCACATTAAGTGAAATCCTTTGTTCATGCTCAGTGACATATGCATACTTTGGCTGGTCACTGTGCATTGTAGCTATACTGTGCCACTACATATTGAAGGTATTTGTACTTACTAGGTTATAACTAGTACTCACAACCCATTATATTCCACCCTGACCATTTGTGACTCGTGTTATGAGTTGTCAATGTTTACCACACTTAGTGCCATTTTTTGGCCATGTCAGTGACATATGCCTACTTTGGTTGATCATCATGCATGGTATCCACACTGTGCCACAACGTATTGAAGCTCCTTGTGCTTCCCTTTTGATACTTGGTGTTCCCAAACCTTTGTTTCCCCCTCTGACCATTTGTGACTCGTATTACGAGTTGTCAACGTTGACCACACACAGCGGATTTCTTTGGTCAAAGACAGTACATATGCATACTTGTGGGTCATTGTGCATGGTAGCCACACCGTGCTACTACTGATTGAAGGGCGTTCTACTTGCTAGTTGAAAAGTGATATTCCTGAACCATTATTCCCCCCTTGACCATTTGTGACTCGTGTTATGGTTGGTGAACGTTGACCATCCATATTGAAATTCTTTGGTTATGGTCAGTGACGTATGCCTAGTGTGGTTGTTTGGTATGCATAGTAGCCACGCCGTGCCACTACTTATTGAAGTTATTTGTCCTTTTTACTCCATGCATAGGGTTCCCAAACCATTGTCCCTCCCTCTGACCATTTGTGACTCGTGTTATGAGTTGTCAATGTTGACCACGCATACTAGATTTATTCGGGCATAGTCAGTGACATGTTTATCATTTGGTTGTTCACTGTGCACGCTAGCCAAACCGTGCCACTTCTTGTTGACATTATTCGTACTTGCTGGTTGATAACTAGTGTTCCCAATCCATTTTTTCCTCCTCTCACCATTTGTGATTCGTGTTATGAGTTTTCAATATTGACCACACAATGTGAAATTCGTTTGGTCATGGTTAGTGACATATGCCTCCTTTGGTTTGTCATTGTACATAGTTACCACGCCATGTCACTACATATTAAAGGTATTTGTGCTTTATGGTTAATGGCTAATGTTCCCAAACCATTGTTATCCCCCTTTGACTATATGTGACTCGTGTTGTGAGTTGTCAACGCAGACCACGTGAAGTGAAATTCGTTGGTTATGGTCAGTGACATGTGCATACTTTGGTTGGTCAGTGTGCATGATAGCCACGGTGTGCCACTACATATTGATGGTATTTGTTCTTGCTACTCGATACCTAGTATTCACGACCATTGTCTTCCACTCTGACCATTTGTGACTTGTGTTGTGAGCTGTGAAAGTTTACCACACGTATTGAAGTTGTTTGGTCATGGTCAGTGACATATGGCTACTTTGGTTGGTCATCGTGCATGGTATCCACACTGTGCCACAAGTTGTTGAAGGTCCTTGTGATTGCTAGTTGATACCTGATGTTCCCAGACCATTGGTTCCTCCTCTGACCATTTGTGACTCGTGTTATGAGTTGTCAATGGTGACCACACATAGTGGACTTCTTCGGTCATAGTCAGTAACATATGCATCCTTTGGTTGGTCACTATGCACGCTAGCCACACCGTGCCACTACTTGTTGAAAATCTTTCTACTTGCTAGTTGATAACTAGTGTTCCCAACCCAATGTTCCCCTCTGACCATTTTGACTTGTGTCTGGCGTTTTCAACATTGACCACACACTCTAAAATCCGTTTGGTCATGGTTAGTGACATATGCCTACTTTGGTTTGTCATTGTACGTGCTTACCACGTCGTGTCACTACGTATCGAAGGTCTTTGTGCTTTATTGTTTGTAGATAGTGTTCCCAAACCATTGTTACCCCCTCTGAATGTCTATGACTTGTGTTGTGAGTTGTCAACATAGACCACATGAAGTGAACTTCTTTGTTCATGGTCGGTGACATATGCATACTTTGGTTGGTCACTGTGCATTGTAAGCACACTGTGCCACTACATATTGAAGGTATTTGTACTTTCTAGTTGATAACTAGTATTGAGAAACCATTATCTTTGACTCTGACTATTTTTGACTCGTGTTATGAGTTGTCAAAGTGTACCACACATGGTGACATTATTTGGTCATGGTCAGTGACATATGCCTATTTTGGTTGGCCACCGTGCATTGTATCCAGACTGTGCCAAAACTTATTGCAGCTCCTTGTGCTTGCTAGTTGATACTTGGTGTTCCCAAACCATTGTTTCCCCCCCCCTGACCACTTGTGACTCCTTTTATGAGATGTCAACGTTGACCGCACACAGCGGATTTCTTTGGTCAAAGGCAGTACACATGCCTACTTTGGTCGGTCAGTGTGCATGGTAGCCACACCGTGCTACTATTGACTGAAGGTCGTTGTACTTGCTAGCTGGTATCTAGTATTCCCGAACCATTTCTTCCCCTTTTGACTATTTGTGACCCATATTATGGGGTGTAAACGTTGACCACACATAGTTAAATTATTTGGTCATGGTAAGTCGCACATGCCTAATCTAGCTGGTCAGTGTGCATGGTAGCCACACCGTTCCACTACTTGTTTAAACTCTCTGTACTTGCTAGTCAATAAACAGCAAAAGGTTTCTCCCTTTGACACCAGGTCAGTTTTTGTTTATTTCTTACGGGTAGGTGTCTTCACTGTAATACTCCCACAAGCCCCCCCCCCCCTCCAGGTCGCGAGCCTATTCTATATTGCACGTACGAGGATTCAAACACAGGACCTACCGCTCCAGAATCTAGCTCTATAAACACTAAGCCAGCGCACATGGTGTTCATATGATGTCCAACTGACATTATAAGGGTCCCTATGGGTAAAAGGGATAAAATAAGGGAGTGTAAAATTGGAGGGTAGTTTTCAAAAGTAATAATGATAAGAAGGTTGGTTTAATCATACAAAGATTGACGCAGACAGAATTCACATTTTGCAGCTTTGAGCTTGAATCACCTCTCAACCATTGCTCCGATTGACCAGCCGTAAGAAGGTAAGTTGACTACACACAGTGAAACTCTTCTTGTGACATACAGCGACACAAGCATACTTTGGTTGGTCATTGTGCAAGGTAGCCACACCGCGCCACCACTTATCGAAGGTCTTTGTATTTGCTATTGGATACCGAGTACTCCCAAACCATTGTTTCTCCCTCTGCCCAGTTTTGACTTGTATTATGAGTGGTGAACATTGACTACACACCATAAACTTCTTGGGTCATGAGCTGTGATGTATGCGTACTTGGATAGGTCGTTGTGCACGGTAGCCACACCGTGCTAATACATACGGAAAACATTTGTACTTGCTAGAAGAAACATAGTGTTTAGAAACTATGTTTTCCCCCTCTGACCATTTGTGACTCATGTTATGGGTTGCGAACGTTGACCACCCTTATTGAAATTCTTTGGTCATGGTTAGTGACATATGCCTAGTTTGGTTTGTCACTGTACGTGGTTCCCACGCCCTGTCACTACGTATCGAAGGTCGTTGTGCTTTCTCGTTGATAGCTATTGTTCCCAAACCATTGTTACCCCCTACGACTATCAGTGACTTGTGTTGTGAGTTGTCAACGCTGACCACATGAAGTGAAATTATCTGTTCATGGTCAGTGACACGCATACTTTGGTTGGTCACTGTGCATTGTAGCCACACTGGGCCACCACATATTGAATGTATTTGCTCTTGCTAGTCAATAACTAGTATTCACAAACAATTATCTTCCACCCTGACCATTTGTGACTCGTGTTATGAGTTGTCCATGTTGACCACACACAATGGACTTCTTCGGTTGTAGTTAGTGACATATGTATCCTTTGGTTGGTCACTGTGCACGCTAGCCACACCGTGCCACTACTTGTTGAAAAACTTTCTACTTGCTAGTTGATAACTAAGGTTCCCAACCCCTGGTTTCCCCCACTGACCAGTTGTGACTCGTGTTATGAGTTTTCAGCGTTGACCACACACTGTGAAATCCGTTTCGTCATGAGTTGTGACACATGCTTACTTTGGTTTGTTACTATACATGGTTACCACGCCGTGTCATTACGTATCGAAGGTCTTTGTGCTTTGTTGTTGACAGCCAGTGCTCCCAAACCATTGTTAGCCCCCTCTGACTATCTCTGACCCGTGTTGTGAGTTGTAGATGTCGACCACATGAAGTTAAATTATTCGTTCATGGTCAGTCACATATGCATACTTTGGTTGGTCACGGTGCACTGTAGCCACACTGTGCCACTACACATTGAATGTATTTGTACTTGCTAGTCGATAACTAGTATTCACAAACCATTATCTTCCACCCTGACCATTTGTGACTCGTGTTATGAGTTGTCAAGGTTTACCACACTAAATGCCATGATTTGGTCATGTTCACTGACATATGCCTACTTTGGTTGGTCATCGTGCATGGTATCCACACCGTGCCACAACGTATTGAAGCTCCTTGTGCTTGCTATTTGATAATTGGTGTTCCCAAACCATTGTTTACCCCTCTAACCATTTGTGACTCGTATTAGCAGCTGTCAATGTTGACCACACACAGCGGGTTTATTTGCTCAAAGGCAGTACATATGCCTACTTTCGTCGGTCATTGTGCATGGTTGCTACGCTGTGCTAATACTGACTGCAGGTCGTTGTACTTTTGCGTTGACAACTGCTATTCCCACAGCATTGTTTCATCCCCTGACCGTTTTTGTCTCGTGTTATGGTTGGTCAACGTTGACCACCCATATTGAAATCCCCTGGTCATGGTCAGTGACATATGCATAGTTTGGTTGTTTGGTGTGCATGTTAGGCACACCGTGCCACTATGTATTGAAGTTCTTTGCCCTTTCCAGTCAATACATAGGGTTCCCAAACCATTGTCTCTCCCTCTGACCATTTGTGACTCGTGTTATGAGCTGTCAATGTTGACCACACATAGTGGACTTCTTCGGTCATAGTCATTGACATATGCATCCTTTGGTGTTCAATGTGCATGCTAGCCACACCGTGCCGGTACTTGTTGAAAATTATTCTACTTGCTAGTTGATAACTAGTGTTCCCAACCCATGGTCTTACTGACCAGTTGTGACTCGTGGTATGAGTTTTCAACATTTACCACACACCGTGAAATCTGTTTGGTCATGGTTTTTGACACTTGCCCACTTTGTTTTGTCACTGTACATGGTTACCACGCTGTGTCACTACGTATCAAAGGGCTTTGTGCTTTCTAGTTGATAACTGGTGTTCCCAGACCATTGTTACCCCCTCTGACTATCACTGACTCGTGTTGTGAGCTTTCAACGCTGACCACATGAACTGAAATTCTTTGTTTATGGTCAGTGACATATGCATACCTTGGTTGGTCACTGTGCATGGTAGCCACACTGTGCCGCTATACATTGAAGGTATCTGTACTTGCTAGTTGATCACTAGTGTTCACAAACCATTATCTTCCACCTTGACCATTTGTGACTCGTGTTATGAGTTGTCAAGGTTTACCACACATAGTGCCATTATTTGGTCATGGTCAGTGACATATGCCTACTTTGGTTGGACATCGTGCATGGTATCCACACAGTGCCACAACGTGTCGAAGCTCCTTGTGCTTGCTTTTTCATACTTGGTGTTCCCAAACCATTGTTTCCCCCTCTGACCATTTCTGACTAATATTTTGAATTGTCAATGTTGACCACAGACAGCAAATTTCTTTGGTCAAAGGCAGTACACATGCCCACTTTGGTCGTTCATTGTGCATGGTAGCCACTCCGTGCTACTACTGACTGAAGGTCGTTGTACTTGCTAGTTGAGAACTGATATTCCCATAGCATTGTTTCCTCCCGTAACCGTTTTTGACTCGTGTTATGGTTGGTAAATGTTGACCACCCATCTTGAAATTCTCTGGTAATGGTCAATGACATATGCCTAGTTTGGTTGTTTGGTGTGCATGTTAGCCACACAGTGCCACTACGTATTGAAGTTCTTTGTCCTTTCTAGTCGATACATGGGGTTCCCAAATCATTGTCTCTCCCTCTGACCATTTGTGACTCGTGTTATGCGTTGTCAATGTTGACCACACATAATGGACTTCTTCGGTCATAGTCAGTGATGTGTGCATCCTTTGGTTGGTCACCATGCACGCTAGCCACACCGTGCCACTACTTGTTGAAAATCTTTATACTTGCTAGTTGATAGCTAGTGTTCCCAACTCATGGTTTCCCCCACTGACAATTTGTGACTCGTGTTATGAGTTTTCAACGTTGACCACACATTGTGAAATCCGTTTCGTCATGGTTTGTGACACATGCCTACTTTAGTTTGACACTTTACATGGTTACCACGCCGTGTCATTACGTATCGAAGGTCTTTGTGATTTCTTGTTGACAGCTAGTGTCTCCAATCCGTTGTTAGCCCCCTCTTACTATCTGTGACCCGGGCTGTGAGTTGTAAATGTTGACCACATGAAGTGAAATTCTCTGTTCATGGTCACAGACATATGCATACTTTCGTTGGTCACTGTGCATTGTAGCCACAATGTGCCACTACACATCGAAGGTATTTCTACTTGCTTGTCGATAACTAGTATTCACAAACCATTATCTTCCACCCTGACCATTTGTGACTCGTGTTATGAGTTGTCAAGGCTTACCACACTTAGTGCCATGTTTTGGTCATGGTCAGTGACATGTGCCTACTTTGGTTGGTCATCGTGCATGGTATTAACACCGTGCCACAACGTGTTGAACCTCCTTGTGCTTGCTTCTTGATACATGGTGTTCCCCAACCGTTGTTTCCCTCCTCTGACCATTTGTGACTCGTATTATGAGTTGTCAATGTTGACCACACACAGCAGACTTCTTTGGTCAAAGGCAGTACATATGCTGACTTTGGTCGGTCAGTGTGCATGGTAGCCACACCATGCTACTACTGACTGACGGTCGTTGTACTTGCTAGTTGAGAACTGATATCCCACATAGCATTGTTTTCTCCCCTGACCGTTTTGGACTCGTGTTATGGTTCGTCAACGTTGACCACCCATATTGAAATTTTCTCGTCACGATCAGTGACATGTGCCTAGTTTGGATGTTTGTTGTGCATGCTAGCCATACCGTGCCACTACGTATTGAAGTTCCTTGTCCTTACTAGTGGATACATATGGTTCCCAAACCATTTCTCTCCCACTGACCATTTGGGCCTCGTGTTGTGAGGTGTCAATGTTGACCACACAAAGCGGAATTTTTCGGTCATACTCAGTGACATATGCATCGTTTGGCTGGTCACTGTGCACGCTAGCCACACCGTGCCACTAGTTGTTGAAAACATGTCTACTTGCTAGTTGATAACTAGTGTTCCCAACACGTGGTTTCCCCCACAAACCAGCTGTGACTCGTGTTATGAGTTTTCAACGTTGACCACACACTGCCAAATCCGTTTGGTCATGGTTTGTGACACATGCCTATTTTGGTTTGTTACTGTTCATGGTTACCACGCCGTGTCATTACGTATTGAAGGTCTTTGTGCTTTCTTGTTGACAGCTAGTGTTTCCAAACCATTGTTAGCCCCCTTTGACTATCTCTGACCCGTGTAGTGAGCTGTAAATGTTGACCACCTGAAGTGAAATTCTTTGTTCATGGTCAGTGACATATGCATATTTTGGTAGGTCACTGTGCATTGTAGCCATACAATGCCACTACATATTGAAGGTATTTGTACTAGCTAGTCGATAACTAGTACTAAAAAACCATTATACTCCACCCTGACCATTTGTGAATCGTGTTATGAGTTGTCAATGTTTACCATACTTAGGGCCATTATTTGGTCATGGTCAGTAACATATGCCTACTTTGGTTGGTCATCGTGCATGGTATCCACACTGTGCCACAACGTATTGAAGCTCCTTGTGCTTCCTATTTGATACTTGGTGTTCCCAAACCATTGTTTCCCCCCTCTGACCATTTGTGACTCGTATTATGAGCTGTCAACGTTGACTACGCACAGCGGATTTCTTTGGTCAAAGGCAGTGCATATACCTACTTTGGTCGGTTATTGTGCATGGTAGCCACACCGTGCTACTATTGATTGAAGGACATTGTACTTGCTAGTTGAAAGCTGATATTCCCAAACCATTGTTCCCCCCTCTGACCATTTGGGACTTGTGCTATGGTTGGTGAACGATGACCATCCATATTGAAGTTTTTTGGTCATGGTCAGTGACATATGCCTAGTTTGGTTGATTGGTGTGCATAGTAGCCACATCGTGCCACTGCGTATTAAAGTTATTTGTCCTGTCTAGTCCATGCATAGGGTTCCCAACCCATTGTCTCTCCCGCTGACCATTTGTGACTCGTGTTATGAGTGGTCAATGTTGACCACCCATACTATATTTCTTTGGTCATAGTGAGTGACGTATTCATCCTTTGGTTGGTCACTGTGCACGCTAGCCAAACCGTGCCACTTCTTGTTGAAATTCTTCGTACTTGCTGGTTGACAACATGTGTTCCCAATCCATTGTTTCCCCCTCTCAACATTTGTGACATGTGTTATGAGTTTTCAATATTGACCACACACTGTGAAATTGGTTTGGTCATGGTTAGTGACATATGCCTACTCTGGTTTATCACTGTACATGGTTACCACGCCATGTCACTACATGTTAAAGGTGTTTGTACTTCTGCTTAATAGCTAGTGTGCCCAACCGATTGTTACCCCCCTTTGACTATATGTGACTCGTGTTGTGAGTTGTCAACGCTAACCACATTAAGTGAAATTCGTTGGTCATGGTCAGTGACATGTGCATACTTTGGTTGGACACTGTGCATGGTAGCCACGCTGTGCCACTACATATTGAATGTATTTGTACTTGCTACTCAATAACTAGTATTCACGAACCATTGTCTTCCACTCTGACCATTTGTGACTCGTGGTATGAGCTGTAAAAGTTAACCACACGCATTGACATTACCTGGTGATGGTCAGTGACATATGCCTATTTTGGTTGGTCATTGTGCATGGTATACACACCATGGGTGTCCGCAAGCCGCGACCTTTCTTCTTGTGGGTACTGAACACTCCATCTGGCATAAACAAGGTTGAGTAGATATCCCCACCTCCATTCGTCTGCCGTCGACCTTCTGCGCGGTGCCTCTGCCGATCCAGGTGCCTGGTCATTCACATGGTACAAGATGAGGGCTCTAGCCCTCTCCTTGAGCAGGTGCACGTACCGTCTTTCTGGAGTGCTCCGCTGGTCCTTCCGCACCCTGTTCCACCACACTCGAGCGGCTTCCAGTGATGGATCCGCCCGTTCGGTGTTCAGTAGTTCCGCGGCGCCAGTCATGTCACTGGCCATTCCTGGTTTGATGTTCGGGCTCTCCCGTAGTGCCAAAACAAGGCGCATTGCGCCTGCTATCTCTAGCAAGAGCACCTGCCTTTCGTGCACTCCGAGGGCCAGCACCCTCGTGGCTGCTCCCTTTAGTACGACATGCCACATCCTGCCGAACAGTGAATCCTTGAATTCCACGCGGATCACTTCCGGAATCCCTGTCAGTAGCTGGAGCATGACGCTGCTTACCACCTCCAGCAGCAGGGCTTCCTTGGGCTGCTCTCCGCTGTCTCCCGAGCTTTCCTAGAGGTACATTCTCGCCCCCTCCATCACCGTTCCTGTGTCCAGCAGGGGGCGTGCGGGTTGCCGAGTTGGACTGCCGCGCGAGGTCGGCGCCTAGTGAGAGAGCGCCGTCGTGGCAGGGGAGGGGACTGGGATAACCAGGGTTCGAGCTTCATTTTGCGGGCTTGGTATTGGGGTGGCAGTTATTCTTGCCGCTGCCTGCGTGGCTCCTACCGCTGGCTCAATACGTCTGACGATCCGCGTCGGTGTGCTTGTGGCCGGGCCTTGTCGCGACGGGCCTTGTGATTTGGCCACAAGTGGCGCGACCAGCGTTGGTATTCGTTCCGTGGAACTCGACCGCGGTGGGATTGTTGCTGCTGGTCTTGTGGTTGGTGCCAGGGTCGTCCCTGCGGCCGGGCTGGGCCGCGGTGAGGCCGCACCCGCTGCTGGGGTGGCCATCACTAGTGTTGGCGGGGTTCTTGTCACCGAGCCAGGGCGGGACGTGCCTGTTGCAGCCGCAGGTGGTGCTGGTGTCCTTGCAGGTGCGGTCCTTGTCGTGGGTCCCTACCGCGGTAGAACCGCTGTACCTGTTGGTGATGTTGGTGTCCGTGCTGGGCGGTGCCCCGCGCCCGTGTTAAGAGCAAGGCGGCGTAGCTGCTGCCGAGTGGGTCCACCCCCCCGCGACGAAGGCGCGGACCCCGTGCATTGATTGCGTGCCATGCCGGATGTTCCGCGGGCGAGAGTCCAGCTGCGCGTTATCTGTCGAGTATGTCGGGCGCCGGTGAGAGCTGAATCGAAAGTGGAGGTGACCGCTCTCGGAGGTGGCCGATGCGAGGTAAAGAGCGGGGTGAATGATCAAATGCCGGAACTGGAAATGAGACTGAGGATGCCGGCATCGATTAATATATCCGCTTGGCGCGGCGCGAGCCAGTCCGCCGCGAGCAGAATATTGTATGTGCGGACATTGCAGACCTGGACGGTTTGTGCCGCATGTACATTCGCCACCTGCATGTGGAGGCCCGCGATTTGTCCGAGCGGCGCGTCAATGTTTCCGGTGGAGATGGAGAATTGGAGTTGAGTGGGTTGGATGAGGTGCTGCATGTGGAGCGAGCGGACCATCCGGAGCGCAATCGTTGTATGAGTGGCGCCAGTTTCCACGATGGCCACGAACTTGCGGCCACGGATCCACACGTAACTCCACGCCACGTGCACATCGGGGGGGTACGGGCAGTCCGGGGGTGAGGGCCGCGGGTGCCCAGGTGCGTGATGCATGTGCAGCGGCACCGCGTACGCTAGAGGGAGTGAGGATGATACTGTGGGATAAAAAACGGATGCCAGCCAGGCTACCTCGCATGCATGAGAGGCGGATGCCATGAGGGGAAAGGGAGGTATTGTGAGTGTCGAGGAGGGCGCGTAGACTTTCTGCAGACTCAGGGGAGTGGAGGAAATCTACCAAAGTGAGGGGATGGTGGTTCTCCAGAAGTGTTGTGGTGGGAGCAGAAGAGTGTGGTTCGCTCAGTGGGGAAGTCCATGGTGGAGCAGCATACGTTCTCGAGGCTCGCGGGTTTGCATATCGTGGGGGAACATAGGAAGCAATTTCTTCCAACGTCCAACCGCGGATGGTAGGGTTGTACCTGCGAGCAAGCTACAGACCAGACACGGAGATGGCTGGTAGAGTCTCTGCAACGGTCCATTCCGCGGCAGAATCGAGCTCATTGAAGAGCTGCAAAGCGACTTCTTGTTCCTCCGTTGAATTCTCCTGCCATTCCCTCCCATTCTGCCTCGGTGCGAGGAGGTGGTGTTCCGATTTCTGGAACAGGTCCTATATCATTTAGGGTTGCCTCCGTTGTGTCTGGCGGTGCCTGGTCTAGGTCCGGCCAGCCAGTGCGCGGAAGTCGGCTCAGGGCATCCGCGTTACGGTTTGCAAATGCAGGCTGGTACTTGATCTTCATGTTGTAACCCTGGAGAAGAAGTGCCCACTTGGCGAGGATGCCCTCATGGTTTTGAGTAGTTAGGAGCCACTGCAGCGCCTGGTGGTCTGTAAGAACCGTGAACGGCTTCCCATTCTTTATGTAATCGCGGNGCCTCCGTTGTGTCTGGCGGTGCCTGGTCTAGGTCCGGCCAGCCAGTGCGCGGAAGTCGGCTCAGGGCATCCGCGTTACGGTTTGCAAATGCAGGCTGGTACTTGATCTTCATGTTGTAACCCTGGAGAAGAAGTGCCCACTTGGCGAGGATGCCCTCATGGTTTTGAGTAGTTAGGAGCCACTGCAGCGCCTGGTGGTCTGTAAGAACCGTGAACGGCTTCCCATTCTTTATGTAATCGCGGAAGTGTTGGAGAGCCGAGAGGACAGCCAGGCATTCGCCCTTCACCGGAGGGTACTTCCGCTCTCCTTCCATGAGCGCACGACTGGCGTAGGCAATCACCTTCTGTGTGGGTTCTTGCACCATCTGGGAGAGAATGGCCCCAAGCCCGTCCCGCGACCAGTCGGTGGTGATGGAGAACGGGAGGTTGAAGCCGAGGAACTCAAGCAAAGGCGCGGCAACGAGACGGTGCTTGATCTCCTTCCAGGCGTCCGCGCAAGCCGTCGTCCATTTGAATGGTACGTCTTGGTGTGTCAACTCCTGGAGTGGCTTGATGATGCGCGTCTGGTCAGGCAGAAACTTCCGTTAAAAGGAGATGAATCCTAAGAAAATCTTGACCTGCCCCGCGGAAGTGAGCTGTACATTCCCGTACTGCCGCGATCTTTTATGGATCGGTCTTGATGCCATCCGCGCTCAGTATGAAACCCAGGAACTCCATTTTCGCGGCCCCAATAGAGTACTTGGCTGCCTTGAGCTTCAGGTTGGCTCTGCGGAGTGCAGCGAAGACGGCGGCCAGGGAAGAGAACAGTTCCTCAACGGTGTGAGCCGCGACCATGATGTCGTCGATGTAGCTGCTGACATTGGGGATTCCGCGGAGGGTAAAGTCCATGACCCGCTGGAATGTCGCGCTTGCATTGCGGAGTCCAAAGGGCATGCGTGTAAACGCATATAGGCCCTCTGGTGTCACAAATGCAGTTTTGGGGATGGAGTCCGGATGCATTGGGACGGCGTGAAAGGCAGCCTTCACATCGAGCTTTGCCAGCCATCCGCGACCCTACTGGCGCTCCTGTATGTCCACAATCAGAGGCATGGGGTACGCATCTTCCTCGGTCACTCGGCTGAGATCGCTGAAGTCAACGCAGAATAGCTTGGACCCGTCCGGCTTCCCCATGATGACCAAGTTGGCATGCCAGGGACAGACGATTGGGACAATCACCCCCTGCGCCTTGACCTCCGCGAGCCCCTCTGTGATGATCTTCTCCTGCTCCGGGAGGTTGCGCCGCACCTTCTGTTTTGTGGGCGCGGAGTCTCCCGTGGAAATGACATGGAAGGCTTCCACGGCCCCCAGATCAACCGCCGAACCAGCAAAGATGTCCGCAAATGCATCCAGTAGATCGCAGAAGTCCTGTTTTTGTACGGGCGAAAGTCGTGAGTGAAGCATGTGATCCCATCGTGGTGGTGGTGATGGTGCTGTTTCGCGGAGTGGGTAGAATTCCTCTTCTTCTTCGAGTTGATAACCTTCTCCCAAGACGCGTTGTCCCCTCTGCCACAGGCCAAGGAGATTGGTTTGTACTCCGAGCTCGCTTGACTCCCCTACGAGTTCCTGCCATTCTCCTGTTGTGACCTGTTCCGCGGCAGGCATGCCAGCCGTGATGGATGGCAGTTTACTCGCATGAACTTGAGAGTCCTCTGCCACTGCATCCAGGAGGGAGAAGGATTCGCCGCCAGTCATAGGCACCGCTACCTTGTCTCCGATGCCAATGGAGCAAAATGCATCTTCCCCCGAAGCGGAACTGAGTTGCATGGTTCCGAGGGAGAAAAGAAGGTTGGCCCGTCGCGGTACCAAGTAATCCATGCTTAGGAGTACATCGTATGTCCTGGCCCGCGTGACTTGGGCATTCACTGGTTCATGAAGAGATCCCACCTGTATGGGTAGGCCGTGAACCTCCCCATCTCCATAGTCTATAGCGCCCGCTCAGTTGGTAAACAGGCGTCGGGTAGGGAGAATGCGGTCTGTCCATCCCACCACGAGGAGGACGCGGAACGCCACACTGGTGTGAGAGGCCCCTGTGTCAATTATAGCAAGGAACTGTGGATGGCAGTGATTTCTCCTCCGCGGATGTATGTTTTCCTCAGCGAAGATGCGGTGGATCCTCGCCTGACAAATACATATGCCTACTTTGGTCGGTCATCGTGCATGGTACTCACACCGTGCTTACACTGATTGAAACTCGCTGTACTTGCTACTTGAACACTGATATTCACAGACCATTGTTTCCCCCTCTAACCCTTTGTGAACCGTGTTATGGTTGGTGAATGTTGACCACCCATATTTTGAATTCTTTAATCATGGTCGGTGACATATGCCTAGTTTGGTTGTTTGGTGTGCATAGTAGCCACACCGTTCCACTACATATTGAAATTCTTTGTCCTTTCTAGTCAATACATATGGTTTCCAAATCATTGTCTCTCCCTCTGACCATTTGTGACTCGTGTTATGAGTTGTCAATGTTGAGCACACATAGTGGACTTCTTCGTTCATAGTCAGTGACATATGCATCATTTAGTTGGTCACTGTGCACGTTAGCCACACCATGCCACTACTTGTTGAAAATCTTTCTACTTGCTAGTTGATAACTAGTGTTCCCAACCCATTGTTTCCCCCCTGGCCATTTGTGACTCGTGTGATTCGTGACTTGTGTTTTGCGTTTTCAACGTTGACCACACACTCTGAAACCCGTTTGGTCATGGTTAGTGACATAAGCCTACTTTGGTTTATCAGTGTACATGGTTACCACGTCGTGTCACTACGTATTGAAGGTCTTTATGCTTTCTTTTTGATAGATAGTGTTCCCAAACTATCGTTACCCCCTCTGAATATCTATGACTCGTGTTGTGAGTTGTCAATATTGACCACGAGAAGTGAAATTCTTTGTTCATGGTCAATGACATATGCATACTTTGGTTGGTCACTTTGCATTGTAGCCACCCTGTGCCACTACATGTTGAATGCATTTGTACTTTCTAGCCGTTAAGTAGTATTGAGAAACCATTATCTTACACTCTCACCATATGTGACTCGTGTTATGAGTTGTCAAAGTGTACCACACATGGTGACATCATTTGGTCATGGTCAGTGACATATGCCTACGTTGGTTGGTCATTGTGCATGGTATCCACACCGTGCCAAAACGTATTACAGCTCCTAGTGCTTGCCAGTTGATACTTGGTGCTCCCAAACCATTGTTTACCCCGCTCACCAATTGTAACTCGTATTATGAGCTGTCAACATTGACCACACAGAGAGTTTCTTCGGTCAAAGGCAGGACACATGCCTAGTTTGGTTGGTCATTGTGCATGGTAGCCACACCATGCTACTACTGACTGATGGTCATTGCACTTGCTAGTTAGTATATAGTACTCCCAACCCATTGTTTCCCCCTCTGACAATTCGTGACCCATATTATGGGTTGTGAACGTTGACCACACATAGTAAAATTATTTTGTCATGGTAAGTGGCACATGCCTAATATGGCTGGTCATTGTGCATTGTAGCCACACCGTTCCACTACTTGCTAGTCAATAAATAGCAAAAGGTTTCTCCATTTGGCACCAGGTTGGTTTTTGTTCATTTGTTACGCGTAGGTGTCTTCACTGGAATACTCCCTCCCACCCCCCTAGATGGATGTTCCGTGGACGACCTGAAGGACAGATTTGCGACCGCATTACGACACCCCCCTACCCCCCCCCCCCCCCCCCCCCCC